>JAJPUD010002180.1:11267-84547 GCA_023553655.1 Myrmecobius fasciatus | reverse complement strand
AAATATATATATATATATATATATATATATATATATATATATATATATATATAATGGAAACTGAGAGGCAATTAGACATACTGGATCAATCTGGTAACCTGGTCAGGAACTTGTCAGTTGTTTCAGGAATGTCCAACTCTTCGTGGACATCCTCCCCCATTTGAGGTTTTCATGGCAAAGACATTGGAGTGGTATGCCATTTCCTAGCTCATTTTACAGATACAGAAACTGAGGCAGACAGCATTAAGTGACTTGCCCAGCTAGTATCTGAGATCACATTTGAACTCAGGTCTTCCTGACTCCTTGTTTTTTATATCTACTGCACCACCTTAGTCAAGAAGAGTTATTTTAGACTATTTGCTTTTGGTCACTTAACTTTCTTTAACCCTCTCCTATTTTATTATCTGTAAAATTGGAATAATAGCACCTATCATACAGTATTGGGAAGCTCAGAGGATATGGAAATTTTCTATGGAATATGAATTCTTAGAATCCAAAGGCCCCAGGTCAATCTCTGAACTTCATCTGTATTTCTTTGAGCAAATCATTTCTTCTCGATGGTCCCAACCTGAACTAACCAAACTGCCACTAGTTGAAGCATCACTTTAGGATTCTGCCTCAGGCTTCTTCAACTTTGCTGGGTCAGCTTTTGTCTTCTGTGGCCAAAACCCAGCTTTCACTGCTCTACCTTACATCACTGTATACAGGACCACTCCTCCATTCCAGCTCTCCTTTATGTGAGCCCTTCCCCACCTAAGAATGAAACTTGTTTGAGGGCGGGAACTGTCTAACTTGTATTTGTAACCCCAGAACTTAGCATAGTACCTAGCCCATAGAAAGAACTTAATAAATGAATTATCTGTCTTTCAACTTGTGGAAAGGACATTAGACTAGATGCTAGCTTCTTAAACTTTGGGTCATGACCCTATATGGAGTCTCATAACTGAATGGGGGGGTGTCACAAAATTATGATTTATCAATAATTGTCTGATTTGTATACCTATTTTAATACCTATCAACCTGGGGTCACATAAAAATTTCGGGGGGGGAAAGGGATCGCGAGTGATCAGAGTTTAAGAAGCTCTGGATTAATTTATAGTTATATGAAAAAAATGCTCTAAATCACTATTGGTTTTAATTAAAACAATTTTGAGGTACCATCTCACAACTCTCAGATTGGCTAAGATGACAGGAAAGGATAATGATAAATGTTGGAGGAGATGTGGAAAAACTGGGACACTGATGCATTATTGGTAGAGTTGTAAAATGATCCAACCATTCTGGAGAGCAATCTGGAACTATGCCCAAAGGACTAAAAAACTGTGATACCCTTTGACCAAACAGTGCCATTGCTGGATCTGTATCCCAAAGAAGTCATAAAGGAGTAAAAAGGACCCACACATGCAAAAATGTTTGTAGAAGCTCTTTTTATGGTAACAAAGAATTGGAAAAGGAGTGAATGCCCATCAATTGAGGAATGGCTGAACAAATTGTAGTACATGAAGGTAATGGAATATTATTGTTCTATAAAAAATGAACAAGCTGATTTTAGAAAGGCCTGGAAAGATTTATATGAACTGATGCTGAGTGAAATAAGTAGAACCAGGAATACCCTGTACAAATAACAGCAAGAATTTGTGATGATTAACTAAGAAAGATTTGGTTCTTCTCAATGAGTCAGTGATCCAAAGCAATCCCACTAGGCTTTGGACAGAAAATGCCATCTGCAACCAGAAGAAGAAATAAGAAGATTGAATGTAAATCAACACATGCTACTTTCACTTTTTTTGTTTCTCTCTCCCATGGTTTTTCCCATTTGCTCTGATTTTTCTCTCCTAACATAATTCATAAAGCAATGAGTATTAAAAATTAAATTTTTTAAAAAGGAGGAAGATTAGAATAGCTCAGACCAGTTATCTCTTCATTTCCCACTAGGCTACACTCAGCTGAACAGATCCATCATATTCCCACCTTGATGCCTTATTCCCTGGCCCTTTGCTTTTTAGCTTCTTTTTATGTATCATCCCCATTAGAATATAAGCTCCTTGAGGTCAGGGACTTTCTTTTTTACTTGATGTATTCCCTCCAACTTGGCACAGAACCTGATGCATAATAAAATGACTCAAATCCTCACTATCTCTCAGTCCCATGTATGACCTGGTTTTCAATTTGGAATTTGCCACTTACTATTTGAATGTCATTGAATTCCTTCGAGACTTAGTTTCCCATTTGTAAAATGAACATGTTGGACCAGGTCAATGGTGTCGAAGTCAAATAAAAATGGAAGCTACTAAACCATACATAAATATCCCTACAGGCTGAATTTTGATTTAGAAAAAGACACATGTTTATATATTCCTTTTTTATTAATACATCAACATGTTAAAATCAGGTAGGAATTACATTTTAATCTGGCCACCCTCAGGAATGCTACAGGCCTTTTGATTGATACCTCTGGACCAGATGACTGCCAATGTTCCAGTACTCAAGTCTAGGAGTTTCAAAAGAAAGAAAATAAATTAATACCAAACACAGGCATACTTCATTTTATTGCACTTCATAGATATTGCATTTTCTATAAATTGAAGGTTTATGACAACCCTGCATTGAGCATGTCAATCAGCATTATTTTTCCAACAGCATGTGCTCACATCTCTGTGCCACATTTTGGCAATTCTTGCACTATTTCAAATGTTTTCATATTATTATCTCTATTATGGTGATCTGTAATCAGTGATCTTTGATATTACTATAGTAATCCTTTGGGGGCACCATGAACTACATCCATATAAGGCAACAAACTTAACTGATATGTGTGTTCTGACTGCTTCACCAATCAACTGTTTCCCCATTTCTATTCCCTAAGACACAATACTGAAATTAAGCCAATTAATAATAGTCTCTTGTGTTCAAGTGAAAGGAAAAGTCAAATAACAAGGTAAACTTAATTGTTGTCTTATTGTAAGAAATTGCCACAGTCACCCCAACCTTCAGCAATCAGCACTCTGATTAGTCAGCAGCCATCTAATCAAGGCAGGACGCTCCACTAGCAAAAAAAGTTTATGACTCTCTAAAGGCTCAGGTGATTAGCATTTTTCTAGCAATAAAGTATTTTTAATTAAAATATGTACATTTTGGGGGCAGCTAGGTGGCACAGTGGATACAGCACCAGTCCTGAAGTCAGGAGGACCTGAGTTCAAATCTGGTCTCAAACAACATTCCCTAGCTGTGTGACCCTGAGCAAGTCACTTAACCTCAATTGCCTCAGCAAGAAGCAAAAAAAAAAAAAAAAAAAGATATGTACATTTTTAACATAATACTGTTATATACCTATTAGATTACAATATAGTGCAAACATAACTTTTACATGTGCTAGAAAACCAAAAAATTCATGTGACTCACTTTATTGCATTATTTGCTTTATGGTAACGGTCTGGAACCAAACTCACCATATCGCCAAGGTATGTTTGTAACTGGTAATATAAAGGTATCTCATGGGTTATAAATTCTGAAGCAGAAAAAAAGATCCTTTAAACTTTAAGATGTTCTATTTTCAAAGTCTTAAAGCTTTAAAAACAAAAGTCCAGTGCACACAAAAATGATGACCTTTGAGATTTTGAAGGGTAGATTGAATGCCAAAATGATAGGGCATACCAGGCTTATAAATTTCAGTATGGCAGCTGCTCAGTCAAATGAATAAATTAAAAAAACACTCATTAAGTGCTTATTGTATCCCAAGGTCTGGGGATACAAATATAGATGATGCTGTGTGCCTTTTGATTCAAGTTATAGAGTACCGACTATGTGCTGAGGATTCCTAATACAATGACAACAGTGAAAAAGTCCTTGCCCATTAGATTCTTTTGATATGACAATTCCTTTGCTGAACTATCATAACCCCTTTTTAATTATTATAATGAAAGTCTGAAAGAGGAGGGGGAAGATGATATTGGGAAACTAAGGTGATGTGAAAACAAAAGATGATTAAAAAAAAAAAAAATCCCTGCCCTCAAGAAGCTTACATTCTACCTAGCTAGGGGAGGGATACTAGTAAGTATAAATACCATATCCACCAAAAAAAAAAAAAATGTCAAGAGTACTAATAATAGGGAGAACCAAAAAAGGCCTAGTATAGGAAGCAACATCTGAGCTGTCAAAGGAAGCTAAATATTCTACCAGGAGGAGGTGAAAAGAACCCCTTATGTAAATGCATAGAGGTGGGAAACAATATGTACAGGAAATAGCTAGCAGGCCAATTGGACCAAAATGGAAAGCAACAACAGGAAATGGGAATGAAAAGTAGGCAAGAATCATGTCTTAAACTAGACACAAGATTAGGAAAATTCCTGGATAAATAAATCCATTCCAAGGCTCCCCCTGTGGCTTCTCATTTGCTCTGTAAGAGCAGTAAAGTTTCAGACCTATTATACTATATATATAAAGGTGGAAGGAAGAAAGGAAATGAAGTGATAGATGATTAATTGGGGCCCTATTTTATTCCAAACACTAACTAATCAGTTTGATGATTCCACATGGTAGTGAATATAAGTTCTTTATATTAGGTCCCAGAACTGTGAACTATGGATTATAAATTCACTTGCTTAATCAGAGGAAGCTAACCAGAAGACCTCCACCCTTGATCTTCCCTGTTCTGATAACCAAACCCAGCATAGCAGAGGTTATTCAGTTACATGGAAAAGTCCCCCAGCTCTTTCTTTTACCCCTTGGTCCCTCATCATCCATTGCCTAACATAGGGAGATAATCATGACCATTTAACTTACAAGTATCCCCCTGTTTGCTGGCCCATGGCCTGCCCCTCTACCAGCCCATCAGCCCATGTCAATGTTTTGACATCTGTTTATCAGCCCAGCTCATAATGTCCGTTCATTGGCTTGGAAAGACCTCCTAAAATGTCAATAGATCTGTTAAGTCCTGTTCATTAGCGCATTCATCAATTAATGGGATTCTGTATTTGGTGTGGACTTTTCTAAGGGGTCATGGACAAAGTCTATCAACCAATGAGATTCTATATTTTTAGTTTGCTTCAAATGTATTGTCTCGGTATTGAGCACTATAAAACTAAGGCCCTGGAAGAAGGGGGTGTCTCAGATCATGAGGAAGATCTGAGATCCATTTCATTAGATGGACCCTTTTATAAAGTCCCATTGGCTCAGAGTCCTGCTTCAGTTTGTAGGTTGGACAATTTTGGACCCCATAATGAGCACTTATTAAGGACCTACTATGCGCCCCAGCACTGTACTAAATGATTTATAAAACATTACCTCATTTGATTCTCAGAACCACCCTGTGAAGTAGGTGCTATTATTATCTAAATTTTGCACTCAGAGAAACTGATGCAGTTTTTAAGTGACTTGTCCAGATCTGAACTTTCTGACTCCAGTCCCAGCACTCCATCCACTGCACCATCTGAGCTGTTTCTGGGTGAATGTAGATTTTCAGGTTAGCATAAGATCATAGGATCACAGATACAGGTAGAAGGAATCTTAGAGACCCAGTCTAACTCCCCTATTTTACACATGAAGAGAGTAGGACCCAAGTAGATTAAAAGACTTCCCTGTAGTCGGTCACAGAAGCAAGATTTGGACCCATACTCCTTCACTCAGGTTGATACTCTCATCACTCTACCACAATGTCATATCATTAACCAGTATTGTCTTTTTTTTTTTTTTTTTTTTGCTCTTCATCTCCAAATTATGACCCAAAAAGTACAGGTGAGGCTCAAATTATTTTTATTAAATTGTGACACAAAACACCTGCTATAATTTCAAGCCTTTACTAAAATGAGGACAGAAATGAGGCCAGAGCAAAAAGCAAAAAGAAGCCAGTTAACAGCAATTACATCTTAAACACGTCCCAGGTTGTATATTAAGCAGTGATCAAAGGAAGCAAAACGACTCTTCCCCACCCCCAAAAATACATTAAAGAACAATGTTAATTTCACAATTCACATTTGATTGGTTTTAATCCAGATATCTTGATCATTTGCGCAGTCCCCAAACACAAGAGAGATTTCTCAAATGGGGAATAAGCATTGAGCTCCCAAGTTCCTAAGTCTCTACTCAATATTGATGGCAAGGTTTAGGGGACAGGATCTACCTTCTTGCTGTTTAGATTGAACTCTCCAGACCAGATCTTGTACCATTGATGTAGCACTAGAAAAAGCACAAAGAAGCTCACTATACCAGCACATCAATGGTTCTTTAAAAAATAAAAAATAAACCTAGAACCTCACCAGAATTCTGTCCTCCAACTGAAAAGCATCTCTGAGCTAGAGTCATAATTTAGTACTAGAAGAAACATCAGAAATGCTTTGGAATCTAGAGCATACATTCACTGACACTGCTTTTAGGTCATGGCAAAACAAGGGGCATGTGATATGCTGTCTACCATACTCTGACCTAATCTGCATAAGGCATTACTAAGCAGATAGAGCATACACAAATTCAACTGCCACTGTGCATTAGGAAGTACCCCTCTTTTCAAAAAGGTAAACATCAGCAAATGCAGAATCACCATTTAATTCCTGCAAAATGGCACCCTGAGTCACAGAAACAGAGAAGACTCGCATATGTTTTTAAAGCAACAAGACAACAAATGACTTCCCATTTTAAAATGGTATTTCTGTCCATAAGAGAACCTAGAACATAGAGGGTGTTTCCCATCCAGATTCACAGTCGAGAACCATAAGCTGGGTTCCAGATGGGATTTGTTCTCAGTTAGTACCATCCATCATGACACTTGAGGCTCTGTGATTTTATTTTCTATAAAAATACATCATATAAAGAATAAATATACACGCAGTGAGATAACATTGATTTTCACTAGTGAGGGGGTCACTAATGCACACTTACAGAGAAAGACGAAGGAGTAGATTAAGAGGATTATTTGGAATGCAAAATAAGTTTGTTTTTGTTTTTGTTTTTTTTTTAAAGGCAACTGTCAACACTATGGCTTCTAGCACTTAGAAAAAGGAGTAAATATGGTGGCCAGTGATTTCTTCCCTTACACAGGGCTTCAAGTACCTTTTTTGTTCCAGATCTCCTGGGGTAGCCTCAGATCACATAGCCAATTATGTTTCTGAGACTGACGAACCCAGAAGTTCCTGACTCTCAGTGAATCTCTGGGTGTTATCTAGGATCACATGCTGCTGACTGAGGGAGACGCTGGGTGTTATCAATAACATGTTGCTTATCTGAATTAACTATTAATCCGTCAGGACTAAAAAAAAGTTTTTAAAAACAATTTTACAATAAATAATAAAATTCCAATAAGTAGAACATTTTCTTATCCTTCTGTGGGCCCTGGGTAGGATTCATTGGCTTTGAAACCGAATCACATTGTCTGAGGCTAGGAATACATGTTAGGAATTTCTAAGATTTAATTCTGGCTCAGTGTTTCTCCCTTACTCACAAGGCCCCAAGCCAAATCAGTCAGGCTTTACTCACCAAGTAGACATAAATAATAAAAAATAAGGATACGCCGTGGAACTCATTAATGTCTAGAACAGCCCTAGAGAAATGCTCTATGTATCATTAATAAGGCTCATGGAATACAGTGCAAACAACATTCAATTATCCACCCTAACTTCTGCCAAAGGATTTGGATAGTCCCAGTCCTTGGTCAATCCAAACACTCCACTGAAGTCAATGGTTTCAGTATTCCAACCTCCCAGACAATTTTTACTCCAAAACCTGTTCAACTAAAAGGGTCCGTTTCACCTCATCTCTCTCAGTTTCACTTCATCATCAGGCCGAAGAAATTTCAAGGTAGCCAAGCACCCTAAAAAAGGGATAACAAATGGGAGGTAGAAAAGCAGCCTGGACAAAGCTCAAGAGTGGATAATCAATTTTAAATGGCCAAGAGTTAACAGAACCATAGATTAATTCCCAAAAGTCAATAAAAAAAATTCACAAAAAGGGAAATAAAATCTTATTTTTAATTTTAAAAAGAGTGAAAGGAAACCTTAAGATGACATTCTTAAAATGATCACAAGCAAGGAGTTTCCTGATCTGGTGAAAATTGTCTGTATATTTTCACAGACACAAAGCAGAAAAGCCCAATCCAAAAAAGGATCCATTCACCTCGCTTTCTCATCAAGGTGGCATGATGCCTTTAAAAATATATCACTGTCTCAAAGGTAGAAGAATCGCAATATGGGCTTACACCTGGAAGTGGACAGGCGATTAAGAATCAAAAATGAAATGGTGCAAAGAAACACAATTCTTAGCTCTGGGCTCTATAAAATATACATCTCAAAACAAGCAAGAACAATTCCTAACAGAAGATAACCCTTTCCAACATATCTCACTGGCCGACTTTTTAGCATGATCCCTCTGGAACAGGCAGGTTAATGAAAAGAATGTGGAAATTAAGAGCATTAAAAATATTAAACCTCATTCTCCCACCTCAAAATATATTTTAAGACAAATAAAAAAATGCATCATAATGGGGGTGGGTTGGAGCTATCATTGTCACTATGGGAAAACTGAGATAATTTTCAGGAGCTACTGTCTGGTGTCTGATAAATATAGAGTCAGGCTTTATTTAGTATTGGTTACACTAAGACTACATGCAATAACAAGGTTGGTGTAAAGGATCACACAAATCTACTGAGCTCCAGGTTGTCAATCTCTGGATCAGAATTCAGACTACTCCAGAAGGGGCTTTTATCAGTTTCTTCCCTCTTGGGATTTGTGAGCACTTGCTAAAGGCACTTGGAGTCTGGACTTTAAGCAAGCGTGTCTGCAGGTTCTCAAATGTACTATTGCAGGAGGTGAGAAGGAACTGGGTAAAAAAAAAAGTACACACACCCCAGTGGGTGGAGAAATGGCCTTGAAGCCAGGAGGTGCTGGGTTAAAGTACTGCCTTTGATACTGCGTTTCTCTGTGACTGTAAGCAAGCCATTTAATTTCTAAGACTAGAGATGAAGAGAAGGAAGAGCCAGTTTCATCAGCAGAGCTTCCTCACCTGGCTATTCTCCACACTAGAGCTTCTTAAACTTTTTCCACTTGCGACCCCTTTTCGCCCAAGAAACTTTTATGCAACTCTGGGTATATGGCTTTATAAAATAAGCTTATGAATCAAACATTTACTGATAATTAATTATCATCTCACATACACACCCACATTCAGTTATGCAACTCCACAAGGGGTCACAATCCATAGTTTAAGAAGCTTTTCTCTAGAAGAAAAGCTTTTTCTGGAGAAAAGCTTCTAGACCAATGAAATATCCTTATCATACGTAGAGGAAGGGATTCCTCAATGAGCCTTCCCCTCAAAATGGGGAGAAATTGTCAATCTATGGCCATATGCAGTTTTTTGAGAAAACCATTTAACCATATATCTGGGTGAAGAAATTAACATCAAAATGAATGGTATACAACTTGGAGGACAGGGGTCCCCAAACCTGTGATTTCATCTGGGTATGGGACTTAGGATTTACAATCTAATTCTACTAACTCAAACTGGCAATTTATAATCTTAAGACTCCTGATTCTCCAGTCCAAGACCACAAAGCAGAAGTAGGCCCCGAATCCAGGTTCTTTTGACTCCAAGGTCAGCATTCCATGCACCATGCCATGTTGCCTGCCAAAGATATTTTTTTTAATAGATATTTTTATTATCTGGGAACTCCAGGAAAAAAGATCAAGTTTTTTTTTTTAATTTTAAGCATATAGGTTCAACATTTTCTTATTTCCACCTGCAAGTTTTCATTAAGCTTCCTATGTTAATAAGTATAACCAATAATACTAGTTAGCTACTTTATATGTCAAGGGAAGCAATACTACTGAGTTACAGTGTCTTGGCCAAGTTACTTCCAATCTGGCCTCTCAAATGTTACTTTCATAAGTCCAAAGTTAAAAATCTGAGGAAACAAATGATTCCAAAGTTCCTTGGCTGTTCATCTAAGGAAAACAGATGTAGGCATAAGAGATGCTTTCATCTGCCTTCTAGGAAATAAACTGGCAGCTGGACTGCCCACTTTACAGGGACCACTTAAAGGCCATGTATCCATTCATGCAACTTTCTATGTTCGTTTACATAGGTCTGAAGCCCCTGTTTTAGAGTATAAGCTCCTTGAGGGCAAGAGATGTTTGTATCCCAAAGATTTAGCACAGTTGTCTGGCACCAATAAGCATTTAATAAATGCTTAATGACTAACCGACTGATCTGCAAGAAGGTTCCACAGAATAGTGAGACCAGAAACATTAACCTCTTAAGTTGCCCAGGATAGAATGGGCTACAATACCCATAACTCTTCCTTGTGGCCACTATCTTTCCAAAAGTCTTACACAGCTTTACCAGCTAAAGTTATAAGGAAAAACCAAGGATTCTTAACTTTTTGCTTTTGAGATGAATGCCTTAGGCTGTCTGGTGAAAGCTATAAACCCTTTCTCAGAATAAAACACAAATTGTTTTGTTTTTTAATGTATAATATAAAATACATAGGATTGCAAAGATATTGAAATACAATCATCAAAATATTAAAAATAAATTTCACAGACCCCAGCTTAAGGTTACTTCAAATTAGACATTTCCAAGATTTTAAAATGACAACCTTTCACACAGAACATATGTGTGATTGTATGCACATACCATGCACACATACATACACATATCACACACACATAAATACTAATATGAATCTGGGGAGCAATAGGACTGAAGCCCTAAAGTATTTATAATTAAAGAGGACTTAAATTTAAAGGAAAAAAAAAACCTCATTAATTCTCTCATCCAATTGCTCAAAGTACCACCAGGAGGCTACATGACCTGAGAGAAAAAAGGCCCTTGAAAAGAAGGAGAGAATTCACAGAAATTGTACAGATTTATATTAATGTCAAGACATGCTACCAAGTAATTTTTATCATTCTCCTTTTGAAATATCATCCATGTGTAATTCATGGCAAAAATAGACTCCAAAGGGGAATCTCTCTTTGGGATTCTTCCAGTGGGCACAGAATGGAACCACCAAGAATGAGAATCAGCAGTGTTCGACAGAAAGATATCGAAGTCAGAAAAAATAAGTAAGACTGAATTGTTCCAGGAAATTGCTATGTACCCAAATGGCTGGCTCTTTTTCAGTTCAAGGAAACTTTAACTGGGAAGAAATTATAGCTAGAAAGAGCTAATGCCTTTCATCTGACTTTCTTTTTAAAAAAAAATTTTTAAAACAAGAAAGAAGAACAAACGAACTACATCTTTTAGCTCCTTACACCCATTAATAATTCTGGGAGCCTCCATTCCTTAAGCCATCTAGGCTCATCCTTTCATTTACAGATGAGAAAAACAGGCCCCAAGGGGAAGTTGCTTTTTTAAGGTCACACAAGTAAGAAGAAATAATAATAACGAATAAGTGCATTTCCAGTGCATAGAGCAACTGGAAGATTAGAGACCAAAATTCACATCTATTTCATTTGCAAATGCATAACTAAAGAAGAGTGCAATCCAACTTTTGTAAAAGAAAATCAGCATCCAGCATTTTTTTTTCAAAGGGTTCTGAAATAAGAAGCTCATTCTGGGACCTCAAATAAAAACTAGCCATGCTGACGTAGAACAGAAACTAGAACTTTCAGATTCACAGAATTATGATGCCAGCACAAGGATATTATATAGAAAGACCTTTAGCAGCAAAGGAAGAACTTACTAGTCAGTGGGAAAAACCCAAAATAACCCTCAATTTCTCATTTTTGAGGCAGATCTATAAATGCTGGTTTTTCTTAAAATAAAGAGGATGGAGAGAGAAACCTGTAAGAGGTCATAGAGTTGATCATCCTTCTGCCTCTAGAAAGAAATACCTATCCTTCAAAACCTCTACCTTTTTTTGTAGAAAGCAGGTCCATAAACTATCATCTAATTGTCCCCAACTTCAAGTATTAAAATGAAGAAACTACAGTACTCTGAAATTGATCTCATATCCTACTTGAAGGAAAATGGTGAAGGATGAGAACAATTATAAGAAAAGCAACAAAAGGCAAGAATTAGACAAATGATACAATCTAAAATCAACTTTTCAGAGAAATTATCTTTTAAGAGAACTTTTAGCCTTGGCCCTTTTTAAAAAGGCAAGAATTGGACAAGCGATACAATCTAAAATCAACTTTTCAGAGAAATTATCTTTTAAGAGAACTTTAGCCTTGGCCCTTTTTAAAAAGGCAAGAATTGGACAAGCGATACAATCTAAAATCAACTTTACAGAAAAATTATCTTTTAAGAGAACTTTAGCCTTGGCCCTTTTTATTTTAAAGGGAGCAAAAGGTTAGAAAAAAGCAGCAAAGGTACCGTCTGAGATATGAAGTAAACAATTTCACCCAATACCACAAAGCACTACATTAGTTACCTAAGCACCTATAGAAAAGCAGGAAAAGTGGGGAGCAGTCAGATGGGGAAGAGGAGGTGCAGGGAGATAGATGCCTAATTCAATGATCATACATGCACAATATTCTAAAATGATTGTAGTCATTCCAGAGAAAATAAAGTACAAAAAGAAAAATGATCAAACATTATGTCTTTAAATGCAAAAGTGGTGAAAATTAAACATTTTTTTATCCTGCTTTACTTATAGAATAAAATATAGTGGGTACCCCTTAAAATATTGAGTAGGTCCAGCCTAGCAAATATAAAGGGGAAGCATGAAACTGTTCATAATGTCCATAAAATAGTCCAAATCAAATGGCCAGGAACTCCCACATAAGTGCTTGTTATTACACAACATCATACAATCCTTGGGCTGAAAACTGATCAAAATTTTGCCTATTTTCTGAAGCAATTATTCAAACACACATTTTGCCATTTTTAAAAAGCTTAGAGATTATTTAAAGTAGTTTGGACCTCATAACACCCACAGCAGAGCTGAGAACTACATAAAAACAAGCCGATTAAAGTTGAAAAGTATATCTAAGAAGCAGAAGGTAGTGGTAGAGAGGTGGAAGGCAAACTGAAAATGAAGCCTGGCCACAAAGAGAGTGGATTCAATGTTCTGGAGTTTGATGAAATTCACCCAGAGGCAGACCCTTGTAGTTCTATGAAGAGATCACATTGTAACAGGAATGAACGTGTAGGAAAGACTCTAAAGCCTTTTATACCAATTATCCTAGTCATACTATACCAAGATGGGAGCTCATAGAAAGGCATTGGAACTGAAACCCACACTTCCCTGCATCTACTAAGTTTCCAAAGCTACTTCCCACCCAGTAAGGCCACGTGACTTCTAAAGATTAGCTGACTATAACTAACCTGAAAACCCATCATGACCCAAAAAGCTCATTCTTTTTGAATCATATTTTAACGCCTCAAGGAACCATTAGGTTTATAGATATCTACATGAAAGCAGAGGCATGTATTCATGTCAAAAATGGCCACAAAGCAGGACAGGTTGACAGAAGGCAAAGAAGCAGGCAAGACAAACTGCTTTATCGGAAACAACAATCAGACCAATGGGCTTCACTATAAGTATCCCAGATTCTCCATCTCGTTCCTGTACCGCTGCTCAGACACCTTGCTCTTGTGCTGTTTACTTTCTAAATGCTGCCGAAATTCCATCTCTTCACTGGCCCCGGCATTACACATGGAACAGTAAAACTGGCCGCTGGGAGTGACACACATGGCAAGGTCACGGGGAATCCACTGTCGAGATCGAGGATTGAAGTAAGGCCCTATTGAAAAATAAAGACAGCGGGACAAGGTTTTAGAAGTACATGATCAAAAAAAAAAAAAATTTTTAAAGAAATACATGGTCAATAAACAAAAATAAACTTTAAATTCAACTTTAAAGTAGACAAAATTTGTAGTGAATTGTAATAACATCTAGCATTTATATAATGTGAAAGAGAAGCATTTAAAATACTGTTCTTTGATCTTCATGACAACCCTGTAAGATTTGACAGATAAGGAAAGGAGTCTAGAAGAGGTGAAATGTCTTGGCCCCAGAGTCACACAAGTAGTGTCTTGGGATTTGAACTCAGGAGTATTGCGGACTCCAGGTCCAGCACTTTATTCGCTATTCCACCTAGCTGATCCAAAACAAAAAAACTCCTAAGTGACTCAGTGTCTCATTGTTGTATGAAGGTGATCCCAGTCTATCTTTGCTTTGCCAACGAAACAAACCTTTTGATCTTATGCAACTTGCCAAGCTTCCACTACAGTCCTCATTAAAGCCCAAGTCTCCTGTCCACAGGCCAACCTAGTTTCCATATGATGAAGCCTTTGGCCATGGTGACCCAGGAAGCAAAAAGACTATAATTTAGCAGCTCACGCTTACAGAGTTTTCTACTATTTGCAAAGTGCCTTCTTGGCAATAACTCCTGAATTGTGGCTTCACAGTATGTAGTACAAGTATTGCTATCCCTTTTCTACGGCTGAGCAAACAAAATTAGAGTTTACAAGCACACAGCTATTAAATCAGAAGAATCAGAACTCCAAGTCTGGAGCTCACACTATGATACAAAATCCCTCCTTGTACTAAAGAGAATTATCCAACCTCATCCTTAAAATTTCATCTAATCCTCAAATATCTTAAATGTTTTATTACAATAAACAAAGGAAAACAAAATGATGGAGAAAATATTAGACAACTAAGCCAGGACTCTTCTTGAGATCACAGAGAGTTCCTTTTAACTCCTGTAAGATTTGCTCCCTTTATCTCCCCCCAAAACAGATGTTTCATGATAATAAGAAAAATGCTTAATAACTTTATTTTCTGAGCAGATGGACTCTGGGGGTCATCAAATTCTTCTTCCTGACTAAGCAAACCCATAACCAAATTCAGATGATGAACTATAAGACACAGAGGACAGAGTCTCTCATCAAGAAAATAGATGGTAGCAAAGAACCTTCCAGATAGCAAAAAAATGATTCTGCAAGGCAGGGAGTCCAGATATACAAAGGAGCTGGCAGTCAGCCCTAAGAAGGGGAGGTCAAAGAGAGAAGAAAGCAGAGGTCGTAGCATCACTAGCTGCTTACCACAACACTTTCCTTTAACAATTCAAACAGCAAATAGCCAAGTCAAACCAGCCATCAGATTCCAATGAATGGAGCTTCAGCCTATCCAGATATCTACTCCTCTCCCAGTTTTCTCAGAGGGATCAAATCTTGAAAGGTTAGAGCATAAATCTATCATCTTCAGAATTAAACCACCGGATTTTACTTTTACAAGCCACTTGACTCAAGATTTTATCTCACCCTTTTTTCCCCCAGTATATCATCTGCCTACATTCTGTCTTTATAAGAAACTGGTCATTTCATTGGTTAGAGCTGGCAAGAACATTGAAAGTATGACTTGCCCAGGGTCACATAGCCAATATATGTCAGAGATAGGACTTATTGGATCATTTTACCGATACTCAGGCAAAGGGAGTTTAAGTGGCTTACAAAGAGTCATAAAATTTTACCAGAGGCAAGATTTATAGGATCACAGATAATAGTAGCTGAAAGAGATTTTGAAGTCCACTGAGTTCAACCCTTTTATTTTATAGATAAGGAAAATGAGCTAGTCTTCCACCCCTCCTAGTCAAACAGCCATGAAAACAGAAAATACAGCAATCACTAGTTCTCTTCCCTTTCTCTCCATCCAAGTCCATTAATATACACATATAAGGATATTGGCATGTACCAGAGATTTCACTGGAAAAAAAAAATCTCTCAAACAATGCAGATGATCAAATAGTAAACAATTTATAGGCTTAGAGAGTTACTTATGGCAACTGAGAAGTTAAATGATTTGTCCAGGACCACAAGCCAATAGGTATCAAAGGCAAAACTTAATACTGTGTCTTCTACACTAAAAGCCAATTATCTAAACTAGTTCATAAGATTGCCCCAAAAGGAGAGGGGGAGAGAGGAAAGGGGAGAATGAGACTAAAAGAGAGACAGAGACAGAGAGTGAGAGAATGAGAACAAATCATAAAACTAGACCCAAAAAATTAAATTTCAACTATACTATACAAGAGCTATATATCCAAACTGATTTTTAATGATTCTCTACCTGCACTGGGAGCCTCTGATCCTATTTCCCTATCAAAAAGTTCAGGAAGGATTTGCATTTGGAATTAACAGGTATCAAAACATACTTCTCGTTTTTCCATGGAGAGTTGGAGAGGAAGGGTAAAGAATATTGTGTATATCAGAAAATTTTGTAGCTTTGTTAGTCAGTTTTCCTTTGTTATAAAAGTATATGTTATTGTGTAAAAAAATCATTTTACATAGAGGTCTGAGGAATAGTCTACTAAAAGCAAAGCAAGAATTGTCTGGAGTCTAAACACTTTATTTTAAATTTTAGGAAACTGAAGAAAGAGAAAATGAAGCAGCTTACCCAACCTATTTACCTAGTCACTTTCTAAAATAGTTACATATTTTTTACTTGCTTTTCAATAAATATCAACAGAACATTAAAAAGAGAGAAGGAATATATGTATTGGGGGGGAAAGAATATATCAGAATATGCTTATTGGAGGTTAAAAAAAAAATCCTGAAATAAACAAAGTCAAACCTATTTGTATAGCCTTGCTCAAACATTTCAATTGGCAAATATGAAAAAAAAATAGATAAGGAAATTGATAAGGAAAGCACAATGTGAATAATTAAAATGAAAGCAATGAAATTCCCAGGGGAAAAAAAAAAAGCAAAATGCATTCTATTCTATTTCTCACCTATGTTAATCAAATAATCCAATTTTCTTGAGAGCAGGGACTGATTTTTGAATGGATGGAATGAGATATTTGTAGAGTGTTTTATAAACCTTAAAACACCATATAAATGCTACCTATTATGATAAACAATATTTACTAGTAATATCCATAATATCATAATTATTATTAGTTCATCTTTCCTTGCCTAGCACATAGTAGGCATTAAATGCTAGTTGATCTGGAATTTCCTACTACTAATGTAGAATACCATTATGTAACAGCCTTAGAAAGCTGTCTGGATACTGAAAAGTTAACTGACAGGCCCAAAGTCATATATACATACAGAGAAAGAGAAACAAAGAAATAGAGCAAGATAAAGAGAAACGTGCAGAGAGAAATAGAAACAGACAAAGACACATGTACAAAGACAGACACAAAGAGTAAGAAAGAGGGAGACAGAGAGAGGAGAGGGAAGAGGAGGGGGAGAGAGAAGGGGAAAAGGAAAGAGAGAGGGAGGGGGAAAGGGGAAAGAGGAGGAGAGGGGGAGAGTAGAGAGAAGGGAGAGAGAAAGAGATAGGGGAGGGAGGGAGAGAGAGAGGTGAGGGAGGGAGAGAGTTAGGGGAAAGAAGAGGAGAAGGAGAAGGAGGAGGAGAGGGAGGAAGGAAGAGAGAGGGAAGGAAGAAGGAAAAGAGAGGGAGGGAGGAGGAGAAAGGGAGGAAGAGAGAAAAAGGAAGAAGGAGAAAGGGAAGGAGGAGAAGAGAGGGAGAGAGAAGGGGAAAGAAAGGGAAGAAGGGAGGAGGGAAGAAAGTGAAGAAAGGAGGGAGGGAAGAGGGAAAGGAAGAGAGGGAGGAAAGGGAGAAAGGGGGGAAAGGGAGGAAAAGACAGACAAAGAGAGAGAACATACATCACAGGCTAGACTTGATGCCTGGTCTTTCTAACTCTAAATCTACAACTCTACCTATAATACCCCATTGCCAAAGGAATTATGACTCCAAAAATTATCAGGATGTGTGATGAGAAAGGAAATTTTTTTTCTAGACAGTTTCTCTACCCTGGCTATAAGCAAATTAGGAGACATATAAGGTACCTGTATTATTCTGAAGAGCATATGCATTCCTCCTGTTCTGCATCATTTTATATTCATTCCCTTCTTTCCGGGTTCTCCGTTGACTCACCTCTGATGAATCCCTGAAGAAGAAAAATGGAGAAAGGGAGTTTCTGGGAAAGGGGAGAGAAAAAGTGACCAGAAGCCCATTAAAGGCAACATGTCCTATCCCCAAACCCATGTGCTATGTTGGCAGTCGTACAGAAAGTTGGGTGATACCTACAGGGACAGGTTGTTCTGGGCTTCCACAAGTCGTGTCTTCTTGGCGTGATTCTTTCCTTTATAGTGAGCCTGGGCCACAGCGAGGGAACTAAATGAAGCATCACAGAGTTTACAGTAATCATTCTCTGTGGCCCTGATCACTCTGCTGCCAGGCTTAGAGACATCCACCTAAAAAGAGAAAAGCAACAAAGGAAAATGGCGTCATCTGACACACAAAAGTTGACTTCTTTGGCCCCTTCAAAGCCCTCCTTAGCACTGAAGAACAATCTCACTTATAGCGCCATTGATTACGAGTGAAAGAAACATCCAACCCCTTGATTTTATAGATGAGTAAAGCGACCTTAAAGTCACATAGATGAAGAAGACCTTGGATAAGTCACTTAATCTCTCTGGATCTCAGTTAACGTGATGAGGATCTTAAAAATGAAAAGTCAAGACTAGATGAACTCTTCCAGTTCTAAATCTGTAATCTTATAATCCTAAGTGGCAAAGCCAACAATCGAACCCAGATCCTTCAGTTCCAACCACAGCACTCTTCCCAAGCTACCTAAGAATGAGGTCTTTAATATCCTTCTGTGCCCCTGTGGATTCACACAGGATTCATATTCCCTTTCTAGGAAATCTGGAGAAGCGTGACAGTTTAGCTTAAGCTACTTTCAAGACAAAAAGAATAAGAATCTTTTATTCTCAGCGGTAAGAAGGCTTTGACTCTTTAAGGAAGGAAGATAATTTTCAAATTATGATTTTGTGTTATAACAACCTTTCACCCATATCAAAATATGTGAATGGCTGGTGACCCTCTCCAATATGGAAATAAGGAAAAGAATTGAAATTAGGATGGATTAAAAACTGAGATATCGGTAAAAGCTTTGAAAATAAGACCTCAGAACCTTACGAGGAAAAAAAAGCATGAAAGTAGAACAAGTGCAGACTAAGTCTAAGGTTTCACCTAGGAACATCCAATGTGGAAGTCCCCTCCATCAGTGAAGATCAACAGATCATCTCTAATTCATGGTATGTAAAAGTGTCTGAGGCACTGAGAGATAAAGTAACTTGGCAATGGTCACACAGTAATATGCAACCAAGGCAGTCCTTGAAGCCTCTCCAAAGTCAGCTCCTCTGCCCACTATATTGTGCTTTCTGTCACAATCAGTGACTAAACAAATGTTTTCTGAATGTCTTTGTATACAAGGCCCTTGGTCTATACTCCAAGGAGGTCAATGACAAAAAGAATGACCCCATACTGGCAAAAAATACTCACATCAGAAATATTTGTGGGACCAAAAACAGTGAATATTAGGGAAGGGCTAAACAAATTGTGGTATATAAACATCACAAAATCTTGTGCTGCAAGAAACAATAAAACTGATGAATAGAAAGAAGTCTAAAGACACATGAACTGATGCAAAGTGGAAAATAAGGAAAACAATATACACACACGCATGATTATAAAAAATGTAAAAGAATAAAATGGGCACGTTTCAAATGGTACAACTGGACTCTCGCTTTGGCAAGACAATCCTTTTTTTACCTTCTTAAAAGGGAGCCAGTCAGAGGGTAAGAATGAAAATCCACCAATATACATTCTGATTGTTACATTGGTAATCTCCAGGAAAAAGAGAGAGGGATGAGTTGGAAGAGAAGGAAAGGTGGGGGGGAAGGGGCAGAAGACCTTTAGACGTGAACAAGAAATCCACAGATCCAAAGCTGCAGAGGAGAATTAATTTGTATTGTTAAATGGAGTATCTAAGCCAGCAGTAACCTGGATTCATCACAATACATCTGTCTAATAGGAGGATTGGGCTATGGGAGCAGGGGGAGGAAGGGACAGAATGGAAAAGGGGAGCAAAGAAAGCCCTGGAAGTGGGAGCCAGAAGAATTATTCTAGTCCTGCCACCAACACTTAGTAACTTTGGGATCTTGGCCAAGTGACTTAAACATGTCAGCCTCAGTTTCCTCCTCTCTAAAATGGGACCACTTGCCACACTGACTTCAGGACCAAAAGAGATGTAAATTATAGGAGAACAAATCAAATGTGAGGGATTGTAGTTCACTCAGCATGCGGTACCATATCTTGAATTCAAGAAGTGCTTAACTGTTTCTTGCATTCATCCAGTGGGAATGGGCTAGGCACAAGGGATTGAGACCCAAAGTCCCAGTGGCAATGGGGACAGGAAGGGAGGAGCTATTGATACGTTTCTAGAAAAAATACCAGCAAGTTTAAGAAATGATTGCCTATGGGGATCAGAGAAGACAAATACGATTCCATGGTTTCAAGTCTAGATGACTTGAAGAATGATGGTATAATTAACCAAAAGTCAGATAGAATGGGTAGGGTTTGGAGGACAGCAGGAAAACTTTAAAAACTCTACCGAAAATCCTTCTATGTCTCAGTTATTTCCTCTTGCCATTTGAAGAAAGCTATAATAAGGCATAAGTAGCTTCATTCATATCTGCCCAATATTCTTCTGCCACATTGGATGTATTTCAAATAATTGTCATTTAGTATAGAGCCACGTTCTTCACAGAATAATGGAATTGGAGAATTAAAGGGGACATCAGTGGCCACTAGTCCAACTCATTCCTCCAATGAGAATGTCCCCTCCCCCTCGTACCAACTGACAAGTGGATAAGTCTGTATGCTCTTCCAGCTGAGCAACATAAAGTAGCAGTAACACCTACTCTTGACATTCTGGATGAACCCAAAGTTACCACCTGGGGCATCCCTAAGGTGAAAGCCACTCAACTCAAACAGCCAACTTCGAAAGGTGCCATCTTGACTCAAGGTCCTCTCTTGACTCATGATTCTGCATTTATTTCCCATATTTCCTAAGAAACTCATGGAATTTGGCAGTTCATTTTTATTTATAACAATTCATGATAGTGAAGGCAGACAGATGGCACAGTGGATAGGGCACCACCTCGGGAGTTAAGAGGATCTGAGTTCAATCTAGCCTCAGACACTTACTAGCTGTATGACCCTGGGCAAGTCACATAATCCCAATTGCCTCTCTAAAAAAAGAAAGAAAAAAAAAAAGAAGAATTCATGACATTGCTTACCTTGGGGGAGGAGGGGCATTTCATTTTAGGGTGAGGGAGAAAAGGAAAATGGTTAGATGGGCAGTATTATTATTATTATTTCTACTTTGCAGTCTGCAAATTGAAGTGCAAAGACACAGAATTTGTCCCTTTCTCCCACCATCACCTCCCACAAAAAGAGCAAGAAAATGGCTGAAGGCAAGAGCTATTTCATTCTGCCTACTACTCCAATTCCTGGCACAATGCCTGGCACAAAGAAGGAACTAAATAAAGAATTACTGATTGATTGATTGGCTGATGGATGTTTTACCCAACAACCTATATGATGAATCCAAGGCAGATGAAGGAACAGACCCTTCTGTCTTGTCCAATTCTCAGACTTACAACCCTTGAGCTGTACTTCAAATGCAGAATTTTTGGCTCTGAGGTAAATTTGGATTTTCATTAAAATTTTTCATTCAATACTGGAGTCCAGAAGGAGCTTAAATGAGGCTTCCTGCTAGGTAGCCAGAAAAAGGGATTATTTGTGATTGAATGAGGGCCTCCGATTGCATATTCAGGAACAGCCTAGAAATCACTCAATCTGGCAGAGCAGATTCATTTAACCTAGGAAGTGGAAGATTACAGAGAGAGACAGATTCCCATTAACTATATTTTCATCACATCTGGGCCATTCTCAGCATACAATTTCCACTTCTTAGGCTAACAGAACTATGTGTCCATCAAGCCTAAGCCCCTGAATAAAGAGGGAGAGACAGGACCCCATTTCAGGACCTTTGAACTACCTGTCCAATAATAGATCTGCAGCTCTCATTCTTGACTATCCATTAATCTTCCAGCAGCCAGCTGCCATAAAACATCTGCCATGACCATTCCTCATTGAGGAAGACAAGAAGATTTTGTTTCTAAGAAAGGTGAGAACTTTTTGACCATCATCTTTTCCCACCTTACCTGGGGGGGAGCTGGCACAACAGGAGGGGGTACGGGCTCCACTATATTGCTCATTCTGGTGGAGGGTGGACAGCTACTCGCCGCATAGTAATTCCGGAGTTTCTTACTATGATTTTTACCCTAGAAACAGAGTAGCATAAGTCATTGTCACCAGGAAAGTTTTCAATCATCTGAGTATTTTTTTTAATCAAAAGTCATTCATTCACCCAGCACAGATTAAGCACCTACTGTATGTCAGGCACTATACAGGATACAAAGACCAAAAGTGAAGCAGTGCCATGAACCCAAATACTTTTTTAGACCAGAGAGATACAATGAAAACAAAATATATGAAAAGCAAATACGAAGTAATTTCCTATAGGGAAATTTTGCAGGAAGGAACTTTAGATATCATCCAGTCCCAAGGTCTTAAATTTTATGCATCAGAATCACCTTTGGCAGAGTGAATCTGGTAAAAATCTATGGGCCGCTTCTCAAAATAACAATTTTATATGCATAAGATAAAATACATAGAAATGAACGCCACCCCCCCCAAAAGTACAAAAGTCCTAACTTTGTCCCTCCCTTACAGTTATGTTATTATTTTTTTCCCTATTTTCCTAAGGAAAAAAAAGACTATTTGCAATATGAGATGACTCTCTGGGAAGGAAGGAATACTGAAAGAACCTATGGTGATATGGGGGAAAAATGGCATTTGTAAAAGCTTATTTTTAAATATAAATAAAATAAGTAATTTTGCAAAGAATAGTAAATATATTGAGACAATTACCAAAATAATTTCTTTAAGTTCAAAAGACCCTCCCCCCAAGTTAAGAATCCCTGATCTAGACTAATACCCTCACATTTTACAAATGAGGAAACTGAGTCTCAGAAGAAGGGAAGTGATTTACCCAGTCACACAAGTAGTAGTGGGAATGGGATTTGTAACCATTGAATCCATCCCCACTACACTCCACATATTTCATACTTTCAGCATTCCCCCCAAAAAAGCACCTCACTGAATTCCATATACAGATTTTAGCATAAGAATTGGTTAATTCCTGATCTAAAAGTAGCCAATCACTTTTCTTATTGTTGTTTTCAGTTGTGTTCGACTGTGCCTTCATTTGGAATTTGCTTGGCAAAGATACTGAAATTGTTTGTCATTTCCTTCTCCACCTTATTTTACAGATGAGGAAGCTAAGGCAAGCAGAATTAAGTGACTAGCCCAGGAATACACAGCTATTAAGTACTGGAAGTCAAATTTGAACTCGGGTCTTGCTGACTCCAGATCCAGAACTCTACTCTCAATAAAAGAGAAAAGTACATGAGAGGTGTTGCACCGAAACCAGGAGAAACAAAATTTGCAAAATTCTATTTTCTCCAGTATCCCTGAACTTTCTGTAACTTAACAACAATCACATGTTACTGCCTGGATGGGAGCTTAATGGCTTTCTCAGTTCTCTGATGGTTTCAGAAGATCTCAGAATAAGCTTAAAAAGCTCCCAGAGGTCTCTCTCCTCTCATTTTACAGGTGAGGAAACTGAGTCCCAGAGATAAGAGGTGGCTTACCCAAGCTCACAAAAGGGTAGGATTTGTCTCTAGGTCCTCCAACTCCAAATTGACTGCTCTAGACGCTGGACTGTGCTCTTATTAAGCCAGATGACCCAAGTAATTGATATTTGGCCAGAGGATAAAGCTATCTGATTTCCAGACTGTGTTTTGCTCATGCTATTATCCCAATCTATCACTACTCCTCTGACAGTAATAGCCAGTGTAAGAAAGGATACAAAACAGTGCTAAATAGAAGGGAGCAGCAACAAGACTTCTTCTTTAAAAAAATTATTTTAATTTTTTAATTGTTTCAGATAATGCAAGGATAAAACAAAGGGTTAAGGGATTTTCTCAAATATGTATTTAAATTATTAAAATCTAAGAATGACTAAGAGGTTTATGGTTAAAAGTTCAGTCTGAATCAAAAGTCTGGGGACAAAATTAAGGCATCCACCACTATCAGGACTACCAGGACTATCCTCTTATATTTGAGGAGCACGTCAATTAGCTGTTTCATATTAATTTTTGTTGGTTTGCTCTTCTCAGCAGGGTATATAATGAAGAATACTAGATTTAAGAGTTAGGAGAAAGCTAGATTCGACTCCCACCACTGATACTTTCATTATCCAGTTCAAAAGCATTTATTAAATTCTTATTGCATACCAGGAGCTGTGCTCCATGCTAGAAATATGAAGAAAAAAGACAAAATCCCAACCCTCAAGGAATTGGCATTGTCTTGGACTTAATCAGCTGTGTGACTCAGATTAAATCACTTAACATCTAAATTTGTTTTCCTCATCTGTATGACAGAAATAATAATCTCTAAATTCTATCCTTAAGAAGCAGCATAGGGACGATAATTCCTAAAATATCTACCCCCTAAGAAGGATAGAGGGTTGGCTTTGAAATCAGGAAGTTCTGGTTCTGATATATCTTGATTGTGTTTGTGGCCTCCTCAGCCCTAGCAGATCTCCTTCTAGTACTAAATCAGCACTGATGGAAGGAGTTTCCACACCAGAAGTTTCCTACTGTCAATGAAATCACAAAGAGAGATTTTTTTTTCCCAAGTATCTACCTTCCCAGCATGTTGTAGGAATTCAATGGAATAATGTCTCTCAAGTAACTGGTGAACTTTCAAGTTATTATTATTATTAGCAGCAGCAGCAAGGTAGGTTAACCCCATCTACAGAATATTTCTTAGTACTTGATTTAACTACCAAATCTTTGGATTTTAGTAATTATGGTCTTTCCACTGTACAATGATCACATATTTCTAGACTATGTTAAGGTTTACAAATCACATCTCCTACAACTACAAAGTAAAGGGAATACAAGCATTTCTCTTTCCCTCTCTACTACCCATTATTTTTTTACCCCCAAATCAATCTATGAACAAGCATGAACATATTTACTGTTACTGTATTAGACTCTAAGAATACAGAGACAAGGGGAAAATCTATAAGTGGCTCATATTCTTTCGAATCAAGAAACTTAGACATAGCTACTATGACTAAGCAAGACTCATATAAGTAGTGGGTGACTGAACAGATTTAAATTTTTCCCCTACCTTCCACCCAGGCCAACACTAGCAATATCTATAACTCTGACTTTATCCATTCAATGACTCAGATAAAAAGCATAAGCAGTACTATGAACTTTGATCTTTCCCATTTCCACTGCAGGACTAAGCTAGTTTTTTTTTCCCCAAAGGGAATAGCTTATTTTTTTTTCTAGCACTGACAAGACACCCCTCTTTTCCATCCCATCTTGTCCCACCATTGATGGTGATAGGTGCAGTTTGATGGCCCAGCTCAGGAAATCTAAGGCTCTTAGAGAGAGCCCATGTTTTCCAATTTGGAATGATTTGGTATTAAAAAGCAAATGTCAAAAGTGTGATGTTCAAGCAGAATTTTTAACCTAGGGATAGTATCTAGTTGCCTTCCCTTGCAGACACTACATAAAATAATCTTGCTACATTAAATACGTTCCTTCTAAAGGAACTATTTTTTTAACCCCTGAATATTGATGTGATTTTTTTTTTCTTTTCATCCTTCCCTTGAATACCAAATAACAGAAGTGATAGGTTCTTACCTAGTTACCAAATAGTATAAATACTAGTATGTGGTGCAGTGGATAGAGTGTCAGGCCTCGAGTCAGGAGGACTTATGTTCAATTCCATTTTTAGACAATTACTAGCTGTGTGACCCTGAGCAAGACACTTAATCATGTCTGCCTCAGTTTATTCATCTGTAAAATGAACTAGAGAAAGAAATGGCAAACCACTACAGTATCTTTGCCAAGAAAACCCCAAATAGGGTCACAAAGAGTCAGACATGACTTAAAAGCAACTGAATGTAAATATTAATCTACATTTTTAAAGGGATTTAAAGGGATTTAAATTTAAAAGGGGTTGTGTCCTCTTCAACTTCCTATGAATAGTAGCATGATGTCAATATCTCAATTTACTCTTGGAAGTAACAAAAAAGACAAGAACACTGGTTTTGAAGTCACAAGACCTGGATTCAAATCCTGCTACTTACTAGTTGTATAGTTTTAAACACATTACTCCACCTTCTTTGAACCTGTTTCATCATCTAAAAAATCAGGAAGTGAGCTTTAGTGATTCCTTACATCTATTATCAATAGATAATTGATCTATTGATAATAGACCTGAATCTATTATCAATATGACACAGTTCATAGACCTGAATTCAAATCCTGCCTGAAACAAGTTGCTGTGTGATAACAATAACACTTAATATTTCTGGGCCTTAATTTCAATATCTGTTAAGAAAAAAAAAAAGGCTAAACTGAGGTACTGGAGTCTTTCCAGCTCTAACCCTAAAAACCAGTATCACAAATATGAGGCTCTCAAACTCTTTGGGTCCTCCTCCCATTGGAATTCATAAATTCTCTCCTCAGAAAATCTTCTATCCTCTGGATGTTTTTGCTGAGAAGTTGTTGCACAGCATACCAGGTTTGGTCCTAAACAGCAGTAGCCTACAGATAGATGCTAATAAAAAGGAAGGCATGGTTTGTCTCCAGTGATTTGATTTTTAAATTAAGTTACAACCAAAGCTATGATTTTGCAGCTATAAATATAAATGGCCTCATTTAAAAGTAAAACAGCCTGAAAGTATTTGGGGGTTGGCTGACCAGTATAAGAATCCCTGAAACAAGACAAATCTTCCTAAGTTGTTGCAAACTCTGGAACAGTCCCCAGCTCTAGCCCATTCTATAAAGAAGGGTACTGGGCTTGCAATCAGGAAAATTTGAGATTACATCCCGTTTCTTATGCTGATTCAGACAATTCCCTATGACTCTACTATATCACAGAGGGAGTGTAATCTGAAATGCTGGTAGGAATTCCTACACTGGAAGATCTCTCAAGTCAATAAATCCTCAGCTCTTCTACCTATTGTGCATATGACAAATAACAAAATGAGATAGCCTGTCCCAAAGAAAAAGGCAAGTATAAAATTGGCTTTTCAGAAATCCTGAAAACCTTTTTCTATTTAAGGACTAGAAGACAGCAAGGAATAAGTAGGTAAAATGCTTGACTTAAAAATGAAGAAGATCCATATTCAAATCTGGTTTCAGACACTTGTCTGCATTGACATAGATAAGTCACCTAATACTAAGTCTCAGTTTCCTTGTCCTTAAAATAGGAATAAAAATATCACCTACTTCATAAAGTTGTTAAGAGGATCAAATGAGACAACAGAAAATGATTTTTCCAAACTCAAAGTACCATATAAATGTGAGCTATTATCTCTACCAGCTGTTCCAGATGTTCTCTGTGCTTTAGTTCTATTTTTTTTTTTTTTTTAGTTTACAGCTCTGTTTTCCTTCACATTTCTTATTTCAGTAACTCAAACCCATTTTCATTCTTTTCCTCAACCCTTTCAACAGTCTGTGGCTCTGTGGTCAGCAGACCTTGAACCTTTGGCTGAAGGCCACACAAAAGTCTTTATCTCCCTGATCCTGTTTCATCACCTATAAAATGAAGATACTTAGACAAGACATCCATAGTACCTATCTTGGAATGCTATCAAGGGAATCAAATGCAGCAAGATATGTCAAGTATTTGGTGAAACTTAGGGCTCTGGATCAGAGGTGCTTAACATGTTTTTGGGTCATGGATCCTTTAGCAATTTGGGGAAGTCTAAGAACCCCTTCTCAGAAAAAAAAATTTTTGTTACCTATATTCCTAACTGATGCAAATGTTCAATTTCAATTATAGGTTAATATAAATAAAAATGTAAGTTTTTTCCCACCCAAACTCAGAGACCCCTAAAAATCTATCCACAGACCCCTCATAGGCCCATGAACCCCATATTAACAACTCCTCTACATAAATATCAGCAATTATTTTAATATTGTTGTTATTACTAATTTGAATTTGTTGCCCTACAAAAAAGGATAATATTATAGAGCTAGAAGGGACTGAATCCAAGCCTCTTATTTTCCAGCTGAGGCACAGAGTTTATGCCTTGGCCAAGGTCAGAGTTGTACTGAGTGAAAGAGCTAGGGATCAAACTATGACTAGAAATCTAGGGCTCTGTCCATGGTACCAGTCTTTCCATTGCCTCCCTAGAACATGCTGCCCTACTCCTGTCACTTTCTAATTTAGAAATACTAAAAACACCCTGATTACTGAGACATTTACCCAATAATTTACTTCCTGTTTGTTTTCCCCCCTCCAAATTTAATTAGCTAATTCTATCAGACTTGAAGTAGTCAGGGACCAGTGCTATCATTAATTTGATCACCAACCAATTTTAGTGCTCACTGAATGGCAGACACACAATCAAAACACTAGAGCACAATAAATTGTGGGAAATCTGAACTAGGGCCCATTTTCATTGCTGTCTGTTTCAGGCTCGCTGATCAAAACCATGGTGTAATGAAGTATACTGAATTTCTGCATGTGTGACCAGCAGCTTCCATTATTGTCTGTCCAAACTATTTAAGAAAAATTAAATCTACAACTACATAAAAGCACCTTGGCAAGTAAAGATAGTTGGGGGAAAAAAATTGGGACTTGGAGTCAGAAAGACCAGGATTTAAATTCTACCTCCCATACCTATTAGCTGTGTGACTCAGGGCAAATCATTTCATCTCTGAGCCTCATTTTTCTCATTTGCATAATGAGGATGATATCTGTAGCAACCTTCCATATTGTGTGACTCAAATGAGATAATAGGTGTAAAATGCTTGGCTACTCTTACAGCACAATATGAGATACCAGTTCTTATTACTAAAAGATATGTATAAAGCAAACTAAGTTTTCTCCCAGAAGAGTAAATGATTTCCAAAGTTTCTTTAAAAAGTATTTTTTAAAAATCATAGAATTTTAGAATTAGAAGAGATCTCAATGGCCATCCCACTCATAGCAAATAAAGAAAAAACAACTGACATGCCCACTGGGTTATTCCATCTCTTCTCAAAGACCTCCATTGAAAATAGTCTTTACCACATGTGTACATATAAATGTCCCTGCCTTGCTCTTTGATTTGGGGGAGACTCCTAATAACACTGTGTTGATTTAAGCCCTTAATACTTCTTATCTGGATCATTTCAATAACTGCCTACCTGGTCAACTTGCCTTTAGTTATTTCCAATTCAAGCTATATTATGCCCTAACCATAGTAGTTCTTTTTGCAAATGTAGAATGTAAACTCCTTGAAAACAGGAACTGCTTGATTTTTTATTTTGTATCCCCAGGACCTATGACAGTAACTGATACATAGTATATGCCTAATTAATACTTTTTGACTGTTAAAGGCCCTACCCAAAACTATCAGTAGCTTCTTGATGCTACAGAAGGGATTCAGCTTCCCTTCGTAGCCTGACCTTCTGCTCTTTCAGGTACCCTTCACCAGAGGTTTCAAACACAAGGCCCAAAAGCCATATGTGTCACATAACATACCCAAGTATGACATGAACCAAAATAAAATGTGAATAAGAAATATTTAATAAAAAAATTAAAATACAATAAAACATAGGTATCAATGTGTTTTTCTCTACATTAATATGCAATACTCAGGTATCTGTGTTTTTAGTTTAAGTGGCCTCCAAAGAAATCACAATTCAACTACCACCCCACCCCAAAAAAATAAAACCACAAAGCTTTTACTTCTAACATTCTTCATACCCTTTGCTAGCTCTCAGCTTTTGGCAAACCAAAGTATCTAAAGCCAACACTGGCCCAAAATATCTTTCCCTTGGTTTAGTTATTTCAAGGCAGTTGCTAAGAACTATGAGCAAGGCTATGAGGGTTGATGCTGCTCCTTCATTTGGCTCCTGTGGACTTCTGACAGAGGAAGCCTTGGGTTTTTCATGTGTCATTTTGGCATAGTGAGCTAGAATGGGAAGCCGTCCCCACACTTTGCCACAGCTCCCCAAATCCCCCACCTAAAGATTGCACTTTTGAGTTCCTCTAATAGGCAATAAATAAGAGACATATGACCTGGCTTTTGAACACTTAAAAAAATAATTGATTAATATGGAGATATGTTTGGAAGAATTGTACATGTTTAACCTATATCTAATTGTTTGCTGTCTGGGGGAGGAAGAGAGAGAGAAGGAGAAAAATTTGAATCACAAGGTTTTGCAAAGGAGAATATCAAATTATTTTTGTATGTATTTGGAAAAATTTAAAAAAAACCTATTTAAAAATAAAAATAAATCAAATTTTTTTAAAAAGAATTTTAACATTCCCTAGCTATGTGACCCTGGGCAAGTCACTTAACCCCAATTGCCTCAGCAAAAAGCAAAAAAATAAAATAATAAAAATAATTTTAAATTTTAAAAACAAAATATCATCCATGATTTCCTGAGCACCTACTATGTACTAAGCACTAGGGTCAATGTTGAGTGAAGGTCAGTGCTGATCCCTAAAGGCCAGAAGATCATGAAAGCTTTAGAAGTTATAGGAACTCAGAAGTAATCCAGTCCAACTTTCTCATTTTATAGATGAGAAAAATCAAACTCTTGTCCAAGGTCATACAGGGAGCAAAGGATTTGAACCCAGAAACATGGTTCCAAATATGATCTGCTTCCTAGTACAACCCACTACCCCCTAGCTTCAGTGTGATGTGGCCCATATATATAAAACACCTGATAGCATGAGATAAGCAGGATGAGAGAATCAGAGTTGGAGCAAGAAGAGACTTTAGGAGCCATCTAATTCAACCTCATTTTTTAAATGTGGAAAACTGAGGCTCAGAGAGGGGAGGTAATTGCCCAAATTAATTCAACTCAGGTCCTCTGCCTCCAAAGATAGCATACTTTCCAAGGCACAATACTTCCATGTTTAGAGAAATTGAACATGTTTAACCTATATTGAATACTTGCTTATAGGGGAGGGGAAAGGGGAGAGAAAGAGGGAGGGAGAAAAATATGGAACACAAGGTTTTGTAAAGGGGAATGGTGAAAACTATCTTTGTATGTATTTTGAAAAATAAAAGGCTATTATTAAAAAATGCCATAAAAAATAATGTCTCCATATAAGAGATAACAAATATGCTATGAGAATCCAGAGAAATGAGAGATTATTTCAATTTCAAGTAAGGAGAAGGGATAAGGAATAGAAACAAGAAGAAGTGCTACCCAGGAGTAATCTTAGTTGAGGTGAGCTTTAAAGGATGGATAAAATTTCAATAAATAGAGATGGAGGCAAGGGAGGCATCCTAGGTGTAAATTCCATTCATCCAACATTTATTAAGTCAACTACATGCTAAGTATCAGGAGAGCAAAGACAAAAATAGTTCCTGCTCTGACCTCAAAGAGCTGTCTTTTGACTGGAAGAGAAAACATCCACATACATGGAGAGGTAAAATACAAATTAATTTCAAGAGGACTGTTACCATTAACAAATGGAGAAATCAGAAAATACTTATTGGAGGAAGTGGGCATTTGATTTGAGATAAGCCTTGGACAGCTCTAAGAACTTTAGGAGAAGGAAGGAGAAGGGATAGAATTCCAGGGAAATGGGAAGGGATGGATAAAAACAGCAACATGAACAAGGAAATGTAATATATAATCCACATGGAAAGACAGATTGAAGCTAAATGGTGAAGGATTTTAAATGCCCAATAAAAGACTTCACATTTTATCCTCCTTAAGTGATAGGAAGCCACTGAAGCTCCTTGAGCAAAGGAGTAACATGTTCAGAACTGTACTTTAGAAATATCAATTTGGTAGCTATGCATTTGGCAAATTTGAGGGGATTGCTGGGCAGAGGGAAGCCTTCCAATTACTCTACTCTACTCTAATGGCCTTGGTAGGAGGTGATGAGGGCCTGACTTAGGGTGGCTGGGGTGTTCCTGGAGAGAAGAGGATGGATGCTAGAAAAGTGGGTCTCAGTGGTATTTTGGGTGGGAGGTTAGAGATAAAAGTCAAAGATGACTATTAGGATAGATGGCTAATTGAATTGCAGTGCCCTGAACAGGAAAAGGGAAGTCAGAATGAAAGAGGAAGAAAAAGAATTGGATATGAATTTAAGATGTCTATTAGATTTCCGGGTAGAGATGTCCAACAGGCTATCTGAGATAGAGGATTAGAAATGTAGATTTGGGAGTAATTTCCATGGGTAGTTGGAAATAACTTTGTGAGTCTTAAAAGCAAAGAATTGAAAAGCTGGAGTTCTCCAAACTCTAAACTTAGAGAAGTTGTCTGTAACTTCCTGCTGGAGTCAGCAGGTTACCTAAGAAAAAGCACAGTCTCTGGATCAGAGAACCTGGGTTTGAATCCTGGCCAATTCAATTCCCTTCTCTGGGCCTCATAAAATGAGTGGACAAGGCTAAATAAATATCCACCAATGCCTGTCCCATCTCTAATTCTCCAGACTGCCTCAATCTGGCTAGAAAATGATAAACAAGGTTCATATCATGGAAAACCTTGGATGTCAGAGAGAGGATTTAGAGTTGCACAGGCACCAAAACTTGAGATGGAGAAGTACCATGATCATAATACCAATGATCCAAGAAGATTAATATGGCTGGTATGTAGGCTAGCCTAAGGGGGAAAGATGGAAGCTGGGAAACTAATAGGGCAGATGTTAAAATAGTCTAAACAAGAAGCCATAGGACTGATATGATCATGGGAAGTGAAAAATGGAGAACAGATTTGAGAGACCAAGTTGAAAAGCCACAAGACATGGCAGCAAACACTTGTCAAGAGCAAAGATAAAGGAGTAAAAGGGGCAGAAGTCCCCAAGGTTTTGAGACTGGGAAAATGGGATTAATAGAATCAGGTGAGTCAGGAAGCAGAGTTTTAAGGGAAAGATCATGTTTGAGGTGTTGGTGACACATCCTGGTGAAGATAACCAGCCGACAGACAAAAATTCAGGCCAAGGCCTGGAAGAGAGCTTAGAACTAGAGATACAGATTTGTGAATCACACAGCCTCAAAATTAGAAGAAACCTCAGAAGCTTAGAGATCCAGTATGGTAAACCTAGAACTGGATTGAGGATGACCTGAGTTCAAATTGTTCCTCAAGATACTTATGCACTGTGGAACCCTGAACAAGTCACTTAAGATCATCATGAGCACAATCTCTATATACAAGTTTCCTCATCAAGGATAAAAAAAGGTTTTACACTAAAGGATCTCTAAGATTCTTTTCAGCTCTAAATCTATGATCCATCTACTCCAACCCACCCCTGCCCAAGACTCCCCTATACTTTATTTCTAAGAAGTCATCACTGAGCACACATTTAGGGTTACAGCGGAAACCCAGTACCTCCCAAGTCAGTCCATTCCAATTGTACAGGAAGGTTTTTCCTTAAAGCAAAGTCCAAATCTGAAACTTGTAATAATTTCTCCAAGTTCTATCCTCAATAGCAGGACAGAGATAATAGAAAATAGTCCTTTAAAAACTGGAGGTACTTGCACAAAGGTAATCCCTTAAGGACTAGGAGTAGATGAGATCATCAAGAAAAGAGTGCAGGTCAAAGGTAGTGATTTGGAGAATATTTGAGTGACAGGAAATGTCTTCCAGAAGGAAGTAAAGAAATGAGAGAGCCAAGAGAATTCTGGGAGCCCAAGAAGGGAGAGACAGAAGATCAAGAAGGAAAGGAATGGTTACAGCATACTTCAAAGGACTAAGAAAGCTGGGGGAGGAGGAGAGAAAGGGGACAGATTCTTCATTCTAGATATGTAGCTACAGAAGAAAGCAGAAGAAAAAAATAACAATTTAGAGGGAGGAATTTTTCAGTTATTATCTTTTATTTTTTAAGGAATTTGGGGGAAATAAAAATAAAAGAATTGGAAGAAATTGATTAGATTTGAAGAAGCATGTATACAATCAAAGCAATGGAAGTGTGTCACAGAGGGAGAAGGATTGAAGTTCAAATCCTATCACTCATTACCTGTGTAACCTTAACCTAGATATTTCCCTTTTCCAGAATTCAGTTTCCACATCCTTCAAATTAGAAAGGAAAGATTAGATCATCTTGAAGATCCATTCAAGTTCTAAATCTAAGATGTTAAGATTAAAGGGGGCAAATGTGAAGCCAAAAGCATGAGAATAAGAATTGAGCTTATGATTTTTTTACAATACCCAATTTTTAATATTACAATTACAAAAATGCATTTTATGCATATTTTTCTTCCTAGAGTTTCTATTACATATTGGTTTTATTTAAATTCTTTATTTCCACAAATTTTTTGTATTTCCCTTTTTTACTGTAGGAAATAACCACTTGGGAGACATTTATCCACACACCAACCCACACCCTCACACCCCCAACCCAACACCTCCTCAAAGAGTTAAGTAGCATTGCCATTTAGCTACCATACTTTAAAAGGAAAATTTTCAAAAAGGATCTGTTTCATACTGTAGTCTTCTAAATTTTTTTTTGTTTTATTTATTCACAGGATAATGGAGAAACTGCTCATATTTTCTTCAAAAGAAAGTAGCAAGCATGCTATTTTAGGTAAACCAACTACTCAACCCATTGCAATTTCAGGAAGAGGGTCAGCTCTGATCATATATCATTTTATGAGCTTATAATTTTGCCAAATGAAGAAACAACTTCTCCCCATGCAGGCTGGCATCTTCTCTACAATCTATAGTCATACAGAATTCCCTCAAGCAATGAGATGATAAATGACTAACCTAGAATGCCATTGTGAATGTGTCAGAAATAGGATTAGAATACAGGTCTTCTCTGCTTCAAAATTGGCTCTCCACCCACTATTCCAAGTCTGTCCCAGATAAGTATAAAATTGAGTTTTCAGAAACCCTTAAAGAAACTGAATTATCTAAAGAATAAGAGGCAGCAAGAAATAGAGAGCTTGTCTTGGAATGAAGAAAATCTGAATCCAGATCCTGACTCAAATACTTACTAGATAACCTCAGTTTCTTCATCTGTAAAATTAGGGAGCTGGCCTAGAGGATCCTATAAGTCTAAATCTATGATCCTATGGTCTTCATTTTTAGTAATGAGGAATCTGTGGCTCAGTGTAGTGATAAGGTCAGCCACATAGTCACAAGCTAGTTAAGAGTTTGATGTAGTACATAAACCCAATCTGCCTTGCTTCAAATCTGGTACTCTACTCCTATGCCACATTGCCTCTCAAATATCCCACACCACACATTGCCCTTTCCACCTGCTACTCAAAATAGACAGAAAAGACTAGAGGTATCTTCTATGTACCAGAGTTGTTTTCATTTTGCCTTCCCCATGAGAATGTGACTTTCTTGGGGATGGGTGCCATGTTTGACACAAAGCAAGTTTACTTTTTGAAAAATCAGGAGAGGCTGGTACACAATGTAAAAAATTAAATCAAGACAGTCCTAATGAAAGTTCAGGGTGGGGCCTACATTTTTCAGGGCTCTTTCTTTTTTCCTTTCCTTTCCAGTAATTCCTAAATATAATCTAGAGCTTGTCAAATTTGCATCAGCTGCCATCAACATTTATCTTACTCTTCCTTTATTTCAACTCTACTCCTTATTAAAAACAAGTCAGAAAAAAAAAGAGAGAGAGCTAAAAAGAGAGAAAGAGAGGAAGGGAGAAAGGGAGGAAGAAGGGAAGAAGGGAGGGAGGGAGGAAGGAAGGGAGAGAGGAAGGAAAGGAACGAAAGGAAGGAAAAAGGAAGGAAAGGGAGGAAAGGAAGGAAAGGGAAGAAAGGAAGGAAAGCAAGGAAAGCAAGGAAATCAAGGAAAGGAAGGGAGGAAGGAAAGAAAGGAAGAAAGGAAGAAAGGAAGGAAAGAAAGAAAGAAAGAAGGCTACTGATTTTGAAAGTTGCCAGACTGGGTCAAATGCTATATATCAAGCATGAGGTATCAGTCCCATGAGGACCACAAGTTCAAATCCTCACAAGAGTAACTCAAAGCAGCCTGGAAGAAATGCTCATGAAGGGGAAGATTGCTCTTATGCTCATGAAGGAAAATGTGGGGTGGGAAGTTTCCTATAAAACAGATAAAGGAACCAAAAAAAAATTGAAACTTTCAATGTTCACCATATTCTGGATTATTGTTGTGGTGGTATTCTTGCACATTTATTAATTTTTGTAGCATCATGGCCCCCTCTGGCAGTCTGGTGACGCCTGTGGAGGGAGCCCTTTTCAGGATAATGTTTTTAAATGCATAAAATAGAATGCAGAGAAAATCAAAGGAAATTCTACTGAAATAAAATTATCAATTTTTTAAGAAGTATTCATAAACCAGAGAGAGGACTGTGGAGACTGAGTGTGGATCACAATATAAGTTTCACTTTTTTTGTTGTTGTTTGCTTGCATTTTGTTTTCTTTCTCAATTTTTTCCCCTTTTGATCTACCAGAAAGAGAAATTAAGTATAGATCACAACATAGTAATTTCATTTTTTGCTGTTGTTGCTTGCTTGCATTTTGTTTTTTCTCATTTTTTTCCCTTTTTAATCTGATTTTTCTTGTGCAACATGATAGTTGTGGAAATATGTATAGAACATTTGCACATGTTTAACATATTGGATTACTTCTTGTCTAGGGAAGGGATTAGGGGAAAAGAGGAAGAAAAAAATTTGGAACACAAGGTATTGCAAGGATCAATGTTAAACTATGCATATGTTTGGAAAATAAAAAACTTTAAATAAATAAATAAATAAATAGAAATACAAGTAGTTGGGGATCATATGCTACCTGTTAAGAGATCCAAATCTTTTAAAATATCTTTGCCTCTGATACACTCTCTGCCCTAAAAGAGTTATTAATGAAGCTCATCTTGAGATTTCTGTGCCATACTTACCTGATAATGAGCTTGAGCCTGCTGGGCCGAGTTCAAGGTGACATTACAGAGTTTACAGTACAAGGGCCTACATAGCTCCTCCAGTGCAAAATCTTGCTCCACCGTCCCAGCTCTAGTGAGCTCCTGTGCCCTGGCCAGGGGCAAAGTAGCCTCCAGCCCCAGAGGTCTCTGTGGGGACAGGAGAAAGGTGGTTCTTGATCTGGTGGCCACTGACATAGGAAGAGGGGATGAGAGCTGCTCAGGGGGAGAAAATCCGGTGTGCTGCAAGAGGATCATTGGGCAGGAGGACGGGCATGCTCCAGGGGCCAGTGAAGAGCCTGGTCTTCAGATCTGAATCAAAAAGAAAGAGATATTCAGATGGTAGCATCAGCAACATAGGTAGCACTTAAATCCTTGGGTTTTTCAACTCAATGGGTATTTATGAAGTGCTTATTACGTGTTGGGTGGTTAAAACAAATACTCTGTTGATTAAAAAGTCAAAAACAAAACAGTCACTTTCACAAGAAGCCCCCATTCTTTTGAAGGAAAACAACATGAATATCCACACATAATTAAATACAATTTAATTTTGGAGGGCCAAAACTACACAATGCAGTGAGATAGTGCAGGAGATAAAGTGCGGGCATAAAGCCGGGAAAATTCAAGTTCAAATCTGACCTCAGGCACACTAGCCATGTGATACTGAGCAAGTCATAATACTCTGCCTCAATTTCCTCATCTATAAAATGGATTGTAGAAGGAAATGGCAAGCAATTCCAGTATCTCTGCTAAGATAACCCTAAATAGGGTCAGAGAGTTAGTCAAGACTGAACAACAAGAAATCGTGATTAAGAAATCACGTGAAGGGAATTAGGAAAGGCTTTTTAAAGGAGGTGACAATTGAGCTGAGGATTGAAGGGAACCAGGAAACAAAGGGGAAGAAGGAGAGCATGAGAGCAAGAGAACTTATAAGAATGATCATGAGAACTGAATACAACCAAAGAAGAGTTTGCTTGGTATGGCAGAAAACTAAACTCTGAAGTTAGAGGACTAAGGTTCAAATTCCACCATTGCTACATTTTACCTCCACTTCCCCATTTGTAAAATGAGAGGCTTAAATGGACGATTCCTAAAGTCCCTATCAGCTCTAGAGCCATTGGCCTATTATATCAGCTCAGGAAGATTAGTTGACATCTCTGGACCTCAGTTTTCTCATCTGTAAAAATGAGAGCTAGAATTAGGCTCCATATGACAACCCAGTATTGTTATTTTTCCTCTGATTTGACAAACCATTATCTGGGCCAGCTCCTTCTTTCATCTGTCAAGGGAAACACACTATTTCTTTCATTCTTTCCTTATAAAAATCCTCAAAGTTCAGCTCTTTGTGGAACTTTCCACTTTAGCAGAGACGGAGGTATGACTACCCCCCAACTTTTAACTGGCTAAAGCATAAATAAGATTTTATTTCAGTCCACCCAGTTCTATCAGCTATCCTACTGTCCTCCAACATATTAATGATGCTTCATACATGGCTGATTAAATCTACAAATCACAGGACTGAAAGGGACAACAGAGGTCACCTCAACTAGACCCCCTTCTCCCAGGCACATGGAAACACAACAATCACTCTAATCATCATCCTAATGACCACAAAGACAAGTGTGAATTTCTAGCATGTGATCTCATTGTCCTCTAGGTTAAGGTCATGTCAAAATGGTTGGAATTAACTTGACAGGTAGGCTAATATGGAAAACAGAGATAAAGTCATCCTCATATCCTCCATAATACAGTATATTCAGAATTGAACAGTCTCCTACATAGGGGTCATATATGGGGGAATAAAAGATCTTGCCTAGAATCAGCCTGTAGCAAGGCAAAATGAAACTTATTCCATTTAATAGATCAATGATTCCTGATTACTTTGGTCACTGACACCTTATAGTTTAAGAATATATTCTAGAGGTTCTTTTTTTCTTGGCAGAAAGTCATTTTTTTTTTCCATTCCTTCCTCCAGGGGTAGACAACCACAGAGCAGGCTGGGCAAGATCACAGATGCACAGCCCTTTAGAGATGAAGGAGACTAAAGGTCATCAATTACTCAATCAGGCACCTAACATTAATTAAGGGCTTAGTCTTTCCTGAAATATGCTAAGCTTTGGGGGCATGAAAAATGGCAGAAGAAAGCTCCTCATCACAAGAAGTTCCCAGTCGAAAGGAGGAGACAACATGTTAACAAAAACATGCAAATAAGACAAATAGAGGATAAATTGGAGAGAATCAACAGAGTGAAGGCACTGGAATTAAAGGGGATCAGAAAGGACTTTTTATATGAAGGGGAACTTGAAGGAAGCTAGAGAAACCGAGGGGCAAGGTGAAGAGGGTGAACATGTCAGGCATGAGGGACAGTCAGTGAAAATGCCTGGAGTTCAGAAATAGAGTGTTTGTGCAAAGAACATCAAGGGAGTCGGCAACACTGGCTGGCAGAATACATAGGGATGAATAAGGTGAAAGAGTGACAAGGTTGTGAGGGGAATCCACATATAAAAAGCCTTAAATGCCAAACAGAAGATTTTATATTTGATGCTGAAAGGAATGGGAAGCCACTTGAGTTTGAGATGGGAAGGAGGATGTTAGCATAATGAGGTGGACACTTATGGAAGATCACTTTGAAAATTGAGTAGAACACATCTGTCAGATTGGCTAAAATGACAGGAAATGATAATGACGAATGTTGGTGGGAATGTGGGAAAACTGGGACACTGATACATTGTTAGTGGAACTGTGAACGGATCCAGCCATTCTGGAGAGCAATTTGGAACCATGCTCAAAAAGTTATCAAACTGTGCCTACCCTTTGACCCAGCAGTGTTTCTATTGGGCCTATATCCCAAAGAGATCTTAGAGGAGGGAAAGGGACCCACATGTGCAAGAATGTTTGTGGCAGCCTTTTTTGTAGTGGCAAGAAACTGGAAGCTGAATGGATGCCCATCAATTGGAGAATGGCTGAATAAATTATGGTATATGAATGTTATGGAATATTATTGTTCTGTAAGAAACGACCAGCAGGACGATTTCAGAGAGGCCTGGAGAGACTTGCATGAACTGATGCTGAGTGAAATGAGCAGAACCAGGAGATCATTATACACGGCAACAACAATATTACACGATGATCAATTCTCATGGACATGGCTCTCTGCAACAAAGAATTGTCTCAAACCAGTTCCAATTGTTCAGTGAAGAAAGCCATATATACCCAGAGAGAGGGATGTGAAATGTGGACCACAACATAACATTTTCATGCTCTCTATTGATGTTTGCTTGCATTGTGTTTCCTTTCTCATATTTTTTTCTTATAGACACAATTTTTCTTGCACAACAATAAGTGTGGAAATATGTATACATATATTCGATTTGTCAAGTATTTTAACATAATTAACATGTAGTGGATTTCCTGCCATTTAGGGGAGGGGTGGGGACTGGGGGGTGGGGGAAATTTGTAACAGAAAGCTTTGTAAGGGTCAATGTTGAAGAATTACCCATACATATATTTTGCAAATAAAAAGTTTTAATTAAAAAAAAAAAAGTTGAGTAGAAGATGGACTGGGGTGGGGAAAAACACCAGATGACTACTGCAATAATCCAGGTGTGATAATAAAGACTTATGTCATGTTGATGGAAGAAACAGAGAAGAGAAGGGGACAAATATGAGAGATATTACAAAGATAAAGTCAACAAGAATTAGAAAAATATTGGGTTGGGGGTGGTTTTTCGGGCAAGGCAATAGGGGTTAAATGACTTACCCAGCCATTACACAGCAAATGCCAAGTGCCTGTGGTGAGATCTGAATTCAGGTCCTCCTGTCCCTAGAACTGGTGAGAAATTGGATTTTAAAGATGAGAAAGCCTGAAGAATTCAGGATGATGTCAATTGAGGCTTCAAGTCTGGGTGACTGGGTATATTCAACAGTAAAAGGGAATTTAGAAAAAGGATTTAGGAAGAAAGGTAACTAATTTAGTTTTAATGCATTGAATTTAAGATGTCTAATGGACATTTGGAGAAGAAGAAAAACGATGTCAGGAAAGAAACCAGAAGAAGTACATCTGTACTATCACTTCCAACTAGTACCTGCCCGAGCGGTCTCTCTGTACAATAATGATAGTATTAACAAGAATCATTAAAAATTCCACTTCTATAGCAGGTTTACAGGTTTCTGGTTTACAAAAAAGCTTTATGTATATTATCTTACTTGAATTTTAACAATAATCTTGTGAAATAGGTACTATTATTACTTATCCCCATTTTCCAGATGAGAAAACTGAACTTTTAAAAGGCTGTGATTTGCCAAAGTTCACACAGCTAATTGATTAGCCAAGTCTGAATTCAAATTGAGATCCCCTTTTCACAATCTTCACTCTTAATCTTTCCTTTTTATCACTAAATCACTAGGTCATGTACCTTTTCCAATCATGTGACCCTAAGATTCTTTAAGTAGCAACACTGGCTAGTGAAAAGAATGCTATATGTGGAATCCAGAGAAAACTAAACTCAAATTCTGTCTCTTTCATTTAGCTGCTCTATCTGCAAAATGGGGATGAGAATATTTATACCGCCTGCCTCATGAGATTTTTGTAGGGATCAAATAAGATAACGTACAAAGAGTGCTTTAAAAAAATCTTTAAGCACTAGATAAATATTCCCTATGCACATTATTTCCTCCCAGCCCTTTCATCCTTTTCTATGGCATGATTATTCCTATATATCCAGCATAAATCACAAGTTATATTTTGGAACATCTTTCCTTAAACCAGAATCTTAGAACTCTCTGCTCACTCTTTAGCCATCCTTAAAACCTTCTTCCTCGGACATCAAAGTATGGATATTTTAAGCACGTGAAACACAAAATTGAAATTTTCCATCTGTCTTGCAATATGGGCATATTTCATTTCAGATAAGCTTATTAAATGAAGACACCATTTTGAAGCATCAAAAGCCTACCACCTCTCACTTGAAAAAATCTACATGAGACAAAGAGGTTCTCAAAGCCAATGTGATCTTGGGCAGTCATATGACGTTTCTGGGTCTTAGTTTTTTCACCTCTAAAATGAGAAAGAGTCAGACTGAACAATCTAAGAGGTTCTCCCAGATCTAAATCTAGATTCTATAATACTTTCAAACAAAATTGTGAGGAAAAAAATATTCATGAAATGGAAAATCATGGAAATGGGGAAAGAGGAAATTCTGTATAGCCACAAGACAAGAAATTAACATTATTACATTATATTACCTGTGATCATTTTTATTAGTTATGAATTTTAGCTCTACTATTTTGCCAGCTCTTGTGATCCTAGTTTGGATCTTACTTTTTACCCTTTCAGAATGAGAGGGTTGGACTATATGGTCTCCAAGATTTCCTCCACTTCTCAATCCTGCTATTTATAATAATACTTGTTTTGATAGCAAGAGATATGTATGTGATATATATATGCATATATATGTGTGTATATACATATATATGTATACATTTATATACATGTATTAATATATGTATAGATATAGATATGGGTGTAATATAAACACATTCATATATGTACATCCATATATATGTGTCTGTATACACAAACTCTAGACACAGAGATTTCAAATAAAAGCATGTCAGATGATATGCTCCATCAGGTTAATCCCCTCAATTAAATCAGGCAGAAAACTAATTGAGCACTTGGAGGACCATCACCCCAAGGCAGAAGTAGATGAGAACTTTTTCTTAATGGACTAAAAACTAAAAAGATTAGCTAAGGGGATGAGGGGCAAGAGTCTAATATTCTAGTCACAGTGAAACAGTGGCAACATATGATATTGAAAAGTCAAGTTCACAGTGAACGTCAAAATATATAATGTCATCCGGAAAGCTGTTTCAATCCTAGTTGGTAACAACTATAATACAAAGCCAGGCTACAAACAGAAAGGGTCAAAGCAAGGGTAGGGTCAGACTGGTAAATTTCCCAAAAAAACTGAATTGCTAAAGAGAAAGTTCAGCAAATGCCTTCATTTTTTATTTCTTTTCTTGGTTAATTGATTCCTTTTGGGGAGAACTAGAGCACGTTCTAAGATGTGTTGTCTCCCAATGATCAGCTTCTCTTCTAAGAGGGCTCCCATCAAGCCTGCAGAGGTAGAGTGGGTCTTACTTGCCTCAGGAAGAATCAATCACCCTAATCCAAAACAACCTTGCCAGAATAAGGATTTGCCCATTGCCTTATTTATTTTTTAATGTCTGCTGTATAGTTGGATTTTAAAAAGAAAAAAAAAAAAAAGGATTTCATCTGGCATATTGACGATGTCACTTCTAAAAATATATACAGAGAGAAGAAATATATACAAGGTTGGAGGATTTGAACAACGTAATATTAAAATCTCTAATACTGAGTATTAAAAGAACGAATGGGGAAAGAAAAGCAGATCATTCAACACATGGCACCTACCTTAGTACAAATACTGTATTGGGAGCAAAAGGGCATGGCATGCTAACTTAGATGAGTTTTCTTCAGCTCTTAAAGATTATCGAATCTGATGAGTGAGGGAGAAAAGGTTCAGAGATTTCGAGCTGGAAGGAAATTTAACGTTCATCCGGCCAATCCCCCACTTCTCCTCTTCCTCCACCCCATTTTTACTAAGAGGGTCAGGGAAGTTAATTGAGTCCGGGGTGGGAAAATCGCTACTGCCTTGAGTGAAGGGAAATGCCCAACTGTCACCCTCCTTCCTAGCTTCCAAAACTCAGGGCCTTTACATTATCCTTTGGACTCAGGCCATTGGCTTTTTTCCAATTCGGTCCCGAGGGATTCACGGGGAGAAGGCGGAAGGGGGAGGGGAGGGGGAGTGCAGGGGGGTTTGAAAGAAAGCGCTGGTCTCGGCCCCAGGAGTCCAGGTGTGATTGATTACTCTGCCGGGGGGCCTAGAAATGAGGGAGAGAAGGGAACGTCCCTCAGGGGTCACCAAAGGCATCCAAAAGTAGCCTAAGCAGTTCAGACAAGGGGAGGAATGGGGGAGCCATGCCCAGGAGAAAGGCCATGGTCCTCGCCAGGATAGCTCTTTGGGAAAATAGGGTTCCAGTTTTAGGTACGGCGGCTCCCACCCATAAGCAGAGACAGACAGCTGACTTCTCCCACCCCAGTAGTGTCAAAGCCAAATACGGTTCCAAGTCAGATGGCAGTTTAAACTCCCAGGATGTGTCGGGGCTACGCAAACACACCTGAATCCCGTGGAGCTGGCTGAAGGAGACGGGGGGGGGGACCCAGCACCCCACCTCACCTGGGGAGAATTGCAAGCAAACAGCACGCGCAAGCCGCCCGAGACAAAACAAAAGTCACGTGGAGCGCCCGAGAGAAGCCCCAGCCCCCGGCAGCGGCCGAAGCGGTGACGTCCACCCCCACGGTCCGGCTCATCTGGGGGATCTGTGCCGAGCGCCAAGCCCCAAACCCAACGAGCCCCGACTGCATCGCACTTACTGGGGCGCTGGGGGCCAGCTGCGGCTCAGGGACCGCGGCGGAGCTGGGGACCTGGCTGCGCCCCGAGCCGGACCGCGCCGCACATCCCGGGCCAGCTGAGGATAAGAGCTCGGGCCGCCTCCGCGCCCTCCCCGGCGGTCCCGGGGCTCCCGGCTCCGGCTGCTCTCGGGAAAGCCAACGCCACCGGACACGGATGGAAACAGCTGCAGGAAGTGACTGCGGAGGAGCCGGGGAGGAGGAGACAGAGGAGGAGACTGAGACCGGCTGACTGGGGAGGGGGCGAGCCGCGTAGCGGCGCACAGCACCGGGGGAGGGAAGGACGGAGGGGGAGGGAGGGAGGGAGACGAGAAGGCCGGGCTGACGCATCAGAGGAGGGGGGAGAAAGGAAGGAGAAGCAGAGGAAGAAAAAGAGGGGGGCGAAGATGAGGGAGGAAGAAGAGGAGTGGGGGAGGAAGAAGAGGAGGATGAGGAGGAGATAGAATGGGAAGGGAGGAAGAGAAAGAAGGAGGAGGAGCAGGAACCGACAAACTAAAGAACGGGAGGATAAGACCTCCCTGACCGTGACCCTAACTCCAGAGTTCTGCTGGCCCCCCCGGAGCCTAGACCTACAGCTCAGCAGCTATTTTAAGGCTATAGAACGTAAGCTCCTAGAGGGCAAGACCTGTCTCCTTTAAGTCCTTGTCTGCCTAGGCTCCAGGACAGTGCTCGCCATCAGGTGGGCACTGCTTGCTGGTGGATTTCATTTACTGGAAAGAAGCCTCACCTTAAGTGTGAGGATGGAAAGTAAAAATTAATAGCTATCGGAGTAGCTAGGTGGTGCAGTGGATAAAGCACCAGCTCGGAAGTTAGGAGGACCTAAATTCAAATCTGGTCTCAGACACTTAACATTTCCTAGCTGTGTGACCCTGGGCAAGTCACTTAACCTCAAGTGCCTCAGCAAAAAAGCAAAATAATAATAATAATAATAGGTGCTTTTAGGAGAGCTCTTTAAAGTTTGCAAAGCACTTTACAATTTCTTTTTCATTTTATCCTCATGACAACCCGGCAAGGTCTAGAAATATCCCCATTTTAAAAATAATTGAAAGGTGATAGATTGAAATTTAAGTGACTTTCCCAGGATCACACAGCTAGTGTCTTGAGGTCGAATTTGAATTCAGCTCCTTCTGATTTCAGGTCCAATGCTGTAAAAATAAAATGAAAGGATCTTCCCTCCCCCAACAAAACCTTTCTAATAACTGACATTTCTATAACTCCAAAGTTTGCAAAGGTTTTATGTGGACAATTCCATATGTGATTCGGGACAAACCTGTGATTGCATCCCAGATTATGGATCTGTGTAGGCCTAGCCCCAACACCAATCACCATGCCTGGCACATATTTTGGATTTGAAACAGAACCTAGAATTTCATTAGCAGCAGGGAGTCCTGCTGTGGAAAATTCTTCTACCAATAAAGAGTGTCAGCTATTCTAACAATATCCCCTTTTATTCTTATTTTTATTATCATATCAATTTTAAAAGTAAGAAAATAGAGGCTACTCAGTTGAAATGATATATCCATAGTCACAAGCAGTCATGAGTTAAAGCTGGAATTGGAACCCAGTTTTCTCCTGACTCCAGATGTAACATTTCCCCACTTTTCATCTCTCCTTGTATGCCTAACGTACACCTTACAGACGTTCAATATGTTTACCTTCATCATAACTGTTGACGTAGGGTGTTTTTCTACCCAATAATCAATAAAGGACTGAATTCACATGGTTGCAGGAGATGCTTAAGAAATTACCTAAGGTCTCTAGATCTGCCTCTGGCCTTGTGTTAGCATGAGATTTCTCTTAGACTCAGCAGCCCCACCCTGGTCTTACCTTGCATTTCCTCAGCATCAGTTTGTGTAAATTTTTCCAGGCCTTTCTGAAATCATCTTGTTCATCATTTTTTATAGAAAAATAATATTCAATTATCTTTATATAAATTTGTTCAGCCATTTCCCGATTGATGAGCATCCGCTCCTTTCCCAATTCTTTGCTACCACAAAAAGAGCTGCTACAAACATTTTTGCATGTGTGAATCCTTTTCCCTCCTTTATGATTTCCTTGGGATACAGACTCTGTAATGGCACTGCTAGGTCAAAGGATATACACAATTTTATAGCTCTTTGGGCATAGTTCTAAATTGTTCTCCAGAATGGTTGAATCATTTTACAACTCCACTAACAATGCATTAATGCCCCTGTTTTCCCACATCCCCCCCAACATTTATCATTACCTTTTCTTAGCCAATAAAGGTATGAGATGGTACCTCAGAGTTGTTTTAATTTTCATTTCTCTAATCAATAATGATTTGGAGCAATTTTTTTTCATATAACTATAGATTTGCCTGGCATTTCCTAAAGTAACAGAAAATTTCTCTGTCTCTATTTATAGGTGACTAACTACAGGTGAGCAAATACATCTAGTTGTTTGATTATACTTTGAGAGAATAAGTGTAAAGAGCATCTTTTCTGGTATTTTTCTTAGAAAGAATACATGAGTTCTTATCCTTAAAGCTGAAAAGGAACTAAGATATTTAATACTTGTCATGATATGGTATAGAAAATCAATATTTTATATGAACTATTTTATGGCTTTGCCAGCAACTTTCTATTTCAATTCAACAACGATTTATGAGGGGCCCTGGGGAAGGAAAAAATAAAATATTTCCTTTCTTTGAGGATCCTACATTCTGCTTCTAATTTGTGACAGAACAGTTATAGTGTTGACTGTTACAGATAGAAAATTATCTTTGTGTCAAACAAAAAGAGGATAGATGCAATAGTCAAACAAACTGGATTGTATTAGACTGATGTCAAGAAATTTGTCTTCCTGGTTATGATAGTCCAGAAAACCCATTATTAAAAGTCTCATTAGAAAAGGTATTTGGAAACTGAGTGGATGACCATCAGTTGGAGAATGACTGAACGAGTTATGGTACATGAATGTTATGGAATATTATTGTTCTATAAGAAATAATCAGCAGGATGATTTCAGAAAGGCATGAAGAGACTTACATGAACTATGTTAAGTGAAGTAAGTAAGTAAAACCAGGAGAAAATTGTATACAGCAGCTGCAAGAATATACAATAATCAATTCTGATGGACATGGCTCTTTTCAACCATGAGGTGATTCAGGTCAGTTCCAATTTTGTGATGAAGAAAGTCATCTGCACTCAGAAAGAAAACTGTGGGGACTGAGTGTGGATCACAACATAGTATTTTCACTTTTTTATTGTTGTTTGCTTGCATTTTGTTTTCTGTGTCATTGTTTTTTCTTTTTGATCTGATTTTTCTTGTGCAGCATGTATTTAACATATATTGGATTGCTTACCATCTAGGGGAGAGAGTGAGGGGAAAGGAGGAAAAAAAATTTGAAACACAAGGTTTTGCAAGGGTAAATGCTGAAAATTATGCATATGTTTTGAAAATAAAAAACTTTAATAAAAAATAAACATTACTACCTCCTTGATATTTTGAGGCATCCATAATCTAACTGATATGAATCCTCCTGACAGTGCTAGCAATCACAAACCAGTCATTCCATGGGTGGCTAACATTCATTAATTCAATTCTCCTATTTTTCTTTTCTCCCATTCAAATGGATGGAGGAGGTTGAAGACAGCTTTACATAAAAGAAAAGAGAGGAAAATCCCTCTTACAAGAATTTGATTTTAGCATTCTAGGGTCCCATTCCAAATTTATTAAATGGGAGAAACCTCTTTTCCCTTAAGCTTTATCTCCTTTTACTTTCTCAAACCCCCAATCTTAGAAGTTTAAATAAACATCAATGCTACTGGCTATAAAATGTTGATAGTGTAACAAACAATGTTAATACATATCTGATTATTTCAACAATGTATCACAATGAGAAAGACCACTGCCAGACTCACCTCTAACCATCAGTTTGAATTGCTGACTTTTGCCCAATTCAAGAAATCCAATCCTACCCTTCAGTTTTCAGGACAGTAGTCGGTCAACAATTCTTCAGAAAGTACTCTAACCCTCTCCATGCCATGAAATAAACAGTTCTCTCTGGAAATATCTCTTTAGTCTTTCTTAAAAATAACACTTAACTTCCTCCAATTCCCAGAAAGTTTTCTTAGCCTTCCTCTCTGTAATACACCTAGTCTTTCTTGGACTGCTTAGCTAGCAAATCAGAAACAAAACTTGAACTCAGATCTTGTTTCCAAGACTGAACTTCTATGGCATTATTTCCCAAGTCTTATTCTTACTGGACTTAATTCTAAAATCTTTCATTATTTTTAGTTGTTTTCCCTAGGTCCTCTTTAAGTAAATGCCTCCTGTTCAGTTCTAATAGACATACAAATCATTTTGAAAATATGGAGTAATATTTCAAGGTTTTATTCAAGCCTCTGGAACTTTTTTTGCTTAGGCTATCAGTTCCTTCCCAAGAATTCCATCTATTGTTAGCTCAGTGTATTTCCAACAGGTTCTCCTTTTTTTATTCTGCTTCATTTTGAAGGAGGAAGATTTCTGATAGAAATTTAAAATTCCTCTGATTCTTATTAATGTTATACCTATACACTCACCATCAGAGGATGCTCTGAGATATTCATCTTACTCTCTATTGTGTGCATTTTAGGCTTGCAAAATATCTGACTGCCTTAGCTCTGCTCCCTTCATGGATGGTACTGATGTCTGGATGTTAGTCTAGGGTCCATATGTGCATTAATCTCATCAAACATCAAGTGTACCAACTCCACATTCCACTTTTGAATGCACTTATGGCCAACTGGTCCACAGTTGTAAAGAAAGCAGCCTGGCTCCATGGCTTGGTTATTCTTAATATCATGTTGTTGTAAATTCTAGTACCAAGAGTCTTTCAAATAGTAGTTCTGCCCATTCACCTATTTTTCTGTACAATGGGAAAAGCCCTGTCTCTGGAGGCCTCAGGTTCAAATCTTGTCTCTATTAATTACTATATGTATGATTTGGATAAGTAACTTAACCTCTCTGGGCCTTAGCTTCCACACTTGTAATATGAAGTTACTGAGCTAGATGATTTCGTTCCCCTCCAGTTCTAAATCTATGAACCTATGAATGTGAACTCCTATTTTCAAGTCTGTGAATCTGATTTGGGAGGAGGGTTCCTCAACTTGTTTTCCTAAGCCATCCTTGAGGTTTTTAGGAAGTCATTTTCCTCTGTCTCAGACTGCTCTGCGCACAATGAAGTTCTCCTGAAATAATTTTACTGATTTCAGAAGCTTATTACACTTAATTTTTGGTTTCTTTCTTTTAGGTCTAATCAGGTGCATTTGTAGTTTCCCAAACATCTATCTATAACAAAAATAATAATAAACTAACATTTACATGGCTTTAAGATTTGCAAAGCACTTTGTATATATAATCTTATTTGGTACTATCAACAACACTGGGAGACAGGTACTGTTATTATGCCCACTTTACAAATGAGAAAACTAAAGATGAAAAAAAGATAAATGACTTCTGAGTCTCATAGCTAATAAGCATCTGAAGAAGAATTTGAACTCAGATCTTCCTGACTCTACCTCAATATTCTAGCTAGGAGGTGCCAGCTAGCTAGTTTTTAATTAAGACTGCCTAATAGCCTCTACTTCTTATGACTTCATTGTTCACTCTACTCCCAGCCTCTGGAGTAGTCTGTCCTTCATAACTGAAGGTGCAGAGGAGCTAATAAAATAAGTTCACTCTAAACCCTACATTGTCAAATTGTATCCCTCCTATCCAAGCATCCAGATCCCTTGAAGTCTCAGTCTTCTGATTTTGGACCCCATATGAGATCAAAAGCCAGTCTCTAAAGATTTTCCATTAGTCTCAATTCTCCACATTCATATCTCCACATGCCATATCTAGGTCTTGAATGTTTCCTCTCTAAATAGGGCTGGCAGCTCTCCTAAGAAGTTTTGTAACATGGCTTCTGGTTTGTATCCAATCTCCTCTCCCCAGATATCAAGTCACCTCCCCCACAGCCTGCATACAGACATCTTCAATATCTTCAGACAAGTCATTCCTCCACAGAAGGCTTTGAGCTTAATTCTAGATCTTCTTTGTTTGTAGATCAAGTGACCATTTTCTTGGTATTTCCCCCAACTTCTACCTCTCCACAGATGGTAAACCACAGTTTCAGCTAAGTTACAGACCATATGTGTGACTTTGTCTCTCCTCATTAGTACTTCTCCTCAAGTACTTTGCATCTGCCCAAATCATTCTCTAAACCATGAATTTACTTTCAAAGTCCTTTTTCTCAGTGTCATGTGGCATTTCTTATTCTTAAAAATCCCATCTGGTAATTCAGTTTTAAAGCTTCTCACCAATGCTCCCAACGCTTAACAGTCTACTCTATTGGGAGAGGTGAGAGTTGTTTTGTTTGACAATCAACATAGACAAGCAACAGATATCAGTACTTGATATAAAACTGTGTAAGAATGATGTAAAACAGAGCAATGGGCTTAAAAGTGATGGTACAATGAAAAAAAATGGATCTGATCAGAAGGGAGTTCCAGCAGGAATGACAAAATAATTTTTTCAAAGGGAAATATCCTAAGCAGTGTCTAAAAACAATACCCACACGAATATTTCCCTCCAAATCTGGCATGTGGTGCACACTTCCCAGCAGCAGAGGGTGCTCTGGCACATCAATCACATTCTCTGAGACTCTCCCAGATACATCTCCCAGATGCTATTTTATATCAATCTAGAGATTGTGGCAACATCATCCAATCAAATGCCATGGCTTGAGTTGAGTTTCACTGAAAATCATTTACAAAGGCATTCGGGAAAAGGGTTCTAATCGGAAGAGAAGAAATAAATTAAACTGGATGGAAAGCAATACACCCACCAGATGCATTATCAGCCTGTAATTCTCTGTATCAGCCTGCCAAAAGATGAGCAAAGAAAGTCTTGAAGCTCTTCCCCCATCACTCGAATCCAAGTCTGGGCCAGGCTTTTTTCAGAACTTTACACTCACAACCACACCCCAAACATACTCAGCAACTTCTGTCTATGCAATGTATTGGTGTTTCCCAGGGCGCTGCCAGATGTTTAGCAAGCAGCAGTTTCACTTTCAGGCACTTGTGCTTCCCCTCCCCTGTCTCCAGCTCGTTTGCTGTTTTCTGTATCTGTCAGGCTTAAGCATTTAACAGAATTTCTGTCCTTTTAATACTGAGGATGTTTATGGAGACCAGCAATCTGAGCTCCCAGGAAGATTGAGGCTGGTGAATCTCTTGAATTGAGGAGTTCAAGCCTGCAGTAGGCTAGATTGATCAGGAATCTGAAGTAAATCTGCTACCAACATGGTAAGCCCCTGACTCAGGACTTCTGGGCAAATCTCAAGCAGTTTCCTGAAAGGATGTATAAGTTGTTCAAGCATCAGTCTCACTGGGGCAGATGAAGAAGACGTAGGCATAAACTGTTAAGAGCAGAGTACCATTTTCCCAACCTCGAACATTTTGTTCAAATCAATTTGTCTTTTAAAAAAAATACACCTCTGCCCCAGGTCATCTGTTACCCATACAAACATGCTTCCAGCCATGAAACTCATTCATACATTCTTCCAGCCATGAAACTTGTGTTTGGAGCTCTATGGGAGGGGCACTAGTTACCACATTCAAATAAGATAATAATGTAAACATTTTGCAGACTTTAAAGCACTATAGAAATGCTACCTACTGTTGTTGTTTCTGCTATTGCATTCATAGGCTACCAGCTACACACATCATTATCCTGCTGTCACTGCCCCCAAAGGAAAACTAGAATTTATTGATGAATACCATGGATCATATAAGGCCCATGGACACGCAAGGCTACATAAAATTGAAATGATTTGTGATCCTACCAGAGCTGGGTTTAGTTTCTTTTATTCTCCCCCCAAAAAATTACTATATGTGCATATATATGCTTATAAACACATATTTTTATATTATATATATATATATCTACCGTTCCCTCAAAATTACCTTCTATATATTTTGTATAAACATATGTTACATGCTATCCATCACCAGAGAAAGAACTAATGATATCTGAATACATATTGAAACACTTTTTCTACTTTATTTTTCTTCAGGGTTTTAGTTTGGGCTTTTTTTTGTCTGTTTTCTTTTACCACATGACTATTGTGGAAATGTTTTGCATGACTACATATGGATAATCTATACTGAATTGTTTGTCTTAATACATGAGGGTGGGAAGGAGGGAGAAAGGGAAAGAATTTGGAATTCAAAGTTTTAAAAACAAATATTTAAAATTGTTTTTACATGCAACTGGGGGGAAATACTAAATAAAAATTTTAAATAAAATAATCATACACATAGCCACATAAATATATAAATAAAATGTGTTGTTTCATAGAAGTACAGTAGATTTGGGTTTTGAATGAAAGAAAAAGGACTTCATGACTAAAAATAGCCCAAAGGAGTTTGGACTCAGGAAAGAGAGAGTATTCCTCTCTCCTAAAGGTCATCAAGCAGAAGATAGATGGCCTGCTTGTAGGGATATTATTTCATGTTTCAATTATGATTTAGATTAGTTACCTCTAACATCCCCTCCATTGGTGAGACACTGTGATTGTCTAATCTTGTCTTACCTTATAAGGTTTTTGATGACCACAAACAGTGTCAGCTTTCCTCTTTCTGTTTTTAATGCAATTTTTTATTCACCTTCTAAAATAAATTTACTTTTCTTCTTGACTATCATAGACATGGCTATAATGTAACTAGACTGGTTTCAGTAAATCATACTTAAATATCTACCATCATCTCATAATAACCAGGGCTGATTTTCTTAGTCAATGCAAGTGAGCCCTTCCAGCTGATCAGCAGTATAACTGCTCAGGTACAAAGCAGAACATTCTTTATCCATTATGATTTCACATTTCTATGGTACTTTGAACTTTACAAAGTGCTTTCCTAATAATGTCAGTAGTCTTATCTCCATTGTGCAGAGGAGGAGGCAAGGATTCTCTACAGATGGCAAGGACTTTTAGATACTATTGATTATAGATGCCATTATGTTATTGCATAAAGCCCTATAACATAGCAGAGCTTCCTAAATGGGTCCATAATCATTGTCAAGGAGGGATTCTTAATCTGGCTATTGAACTAGAGTTTATAAATATAGGTAACTATTCCAATATAATTTGTTTTTCTGTTATCCCATCTATTTAACTTTATGCATTTTAAAAGCATTATTTGTAAAGGGGGTTCATAAGCTTCACCAGACTGACTACAAAAAGGGTCCAACACTCACACAAAATGTAAAGAGTTTGGCCTAATAATCTGACCAGATAAAACCAAGTGAATAAAGAATGATTATTCTCTGGACTTTGATGAGAAACCGAATGGATACTTATGAAGCTTGTCCATTAATATGTGTTCGTGCATTCTTGTGTGAATGCATGTGTGTATGTCAGTCAATCTGAAACTTTTATTAAGTGCCTACTATGTGTTAGGCATCATCATGCTAAGTGCTGGGGACATAAAGAAAGGAAAAAAGGCAGATTCAGAACTCAAGAAGCTCACAACCTAGGAAGACATCATGCAAGCAACTACACATAAACAAGCTAAAGGCAGGATAAATTGGAAATAATAGGAAAAAAGTATTCGAATTTAAAGAAGTTTTAATTAAATTAAAGATCAATCATGATATGATATAAAGATTTATATACTTACATATACACATCACACAGACTGAAAATGAACAATGAGATGAGTCTAGAGTTGATCAGAAAAGAGTGGCAAGATTAACTTTAGGAAACTGCAGTGTTTCTATGACCCCAATTTTTTTGAAGTAAACACCCACTTTTAAAAATTCCAATATGCTTTTGATAATGTTGGATATCTATAAGTCATGGAGCACTACAACTCCCAAAGAATTTGTTGAGTATTTCCCACTCAAAAGGCAATGGAAAACAAAGTTGCACAAATTATGAACTGAGAAAGGATGTCATCAAAGAAATCTATAATTTGCCACATGATTTGGTCATGTGGCAAAAAATGCCAGATAACTGTTACATGGCCTTAGAATTCCACCAGCATCCTGATGTTAAGAAAAACAAAGAAGGACCTAGAGAGAGAAATTTATGGGGCAGAAATGGTCTAGAAAAGAATATATAGGAAAGCCTGGGTGGGCTATTAGCTATATCTCTAGCAGAGATGCACACAATTTTCATCATTTGAAAATCTGAATAATTGTAAATAAAGACATTTAGGCTTAGAGTTCTTAAATACTTTTTCTCTGGTCACAGTAAGATCAGAAATAGAAAATGAATGCAAGTCTCCTGATTTGAAGTCTTTAAACTCTATCTCTCAGCCTCAGCAGTTTGTAGGGGGAGGAAGAGGGCAGGAGAGAGGAGATAAGAGATAGTTTGTGCTTTCTATGAATCCATGGTGATTATCCTATAAATTCCCGTAGGATGAAATAGATAAAATTATCCCTTCCACATGTTGAGGGTTAGGGGTACGGTGCATCCCTATATGTTATCTGGAAAACTTTCATAAAATTTTTAGCCCTCCCTTTATCCTAGAAAAGATCTGAATTTTTTTTCTTTTTCTTTTATGTATCTCAAGTTTTTCTTTTACAGAATCTTATTGTAAAACTTGGGTTGATACTATATAATACTATGCATATATTTTATGCATTTGAGTTTCTAAACTTTTTCTGTGTGAGCTGCTGGCCGTCACATGCCATCTATGGCTTCCACAAAACTCCAAAAAAAAATCCCATTTAATATACCAACCACTATATATCAAAACAGCAATGGGGAGTGTCAAAATCACAAGATATTGTGAAATTAGGGCATAGTTATATCCTGTTTTCCAGTAGGAGGTATCATATCCATTCAACCTGACATATGAATTAAAGTACTAGACCTAGAGAAAAAAAACTCCAAGTTCAGATTCTGACCCTCACTGGTTGTACAGGCCAGTTACTAAACTCTTCTGAGCCTAAGCCTCTTCATCTGTAAAAATGGGGGTGACAATATCAGTAGCACTTGCCTCACAGTTATATTATAAGTCTCAAATGAAATCATGCATAAAAATGCATTTTGCAAAACAAAGTATTATATCAATGTCAGCTATTGTTATTCATTATAAAAATACACATTCAAATTTAGCTCTAATCAATAATTGACTGGTAGGAGGATGAGATAGATCAGAAACTCTTTGGTTACTTTTATCTGTCTTGCCTTAAAGGACAATGCCCCTGTACAAACTATGCTACTACTTCATTTCACCTAATGAAATGATATAACAGCCATTCCCGTTTCCATTTTTTCTGCCATGTCAAGCAATAACTTTTTCCTCTTTGATCTGAAGGAAGAAATGACCTTCAACAAAGCATTCTCTGATATCCTTTGGTCAAGAACTGCTTGTAGGCATTGGAGGCTTGGTATGGAGGGGAAAATCACAAGAATGAACTTTGTAATGGAGCTGAAGCATGGCCTCTGTCAGAGGAAGCTCTGAGGGGCCTCAAGCCTTGGATGGGCAGGAAGCCCTTCTTCCTGAGTCTCTTCCGCCCCAGTGAGTTCTAGCTTTAAAAACAACTGACTCTTACATTTGTCTTGAAAGTCTCAGAATGAGGTCAGAACTGCCCTACCCAGCTAGCATTTCCTTCAGTACCAACCTAAGAATTCTAAAAGTACCCTGACGTTTAGCCCCATGGCTTCCTATTCCCAGAAGAAGCAAGACACAGTGTCTTAGATTTAGAACTACAAGTAACTAGTGGTCATCTGGAGATCAACTAGAAGAATTAAAGGTTATCTAATCCACCCCCCATTTTAGAAATGATAATATAAGGGCCCAGAGAAGGTTTATGGGATCATAGAAGTGACTTATCTCTGTCACAAGTAAGTGGAATGGCTAGAATGCAAACACAGATGCTTCAGACTCTCAGACCAGTGTTTTTTCTCTTGTTTCATAGGGCTGTTGTTATTTTAAGCCAAATGATATTAATCATGTTTCCCTGCCAGATCATCTGCCCCAAATCCCATAAGTTCTTACATTAACACATAAGTCCTCATTGAATGCCATATTGAAATCCTTATTTTTTATTGTTCATATATAATGGCACCATAATATAATATCCTCCCCAATAACCCATCCTCAATTTTCTATATACCTATGCATTTTGAACTTATTTCAGTCCTAAGGAATCCTACCTCTAATTGAGAAGGCTTTTTCACACTTTTCTGCTCATCAGATCCCTACACCCACGATCTGGTGGATTGAGGGTGGGAATGAGTTAAAGTTTAGGTTATAGCTCATGCCATATATAGTTCATATGTATTTCCCCAAAAGGAAGAGGGTTTTATTCCTGATTCACAATGTACCATGTGATTCAGGCATGAAACAGGTATTTATTCCTATGCAATCGGTTTAGAAAGGTTAAACATGAAAAGGCTCACAACAAGCATTAGTAGAATGACTTAAAATAAGATTCAGTGACTACTACTACTGTTAGAATCTGCTAAAAACTAATATTTAAGCATCATCAGAACATACAATAATTTGTAGGATTGATTAGGCACTTTGCATTTCACCTTGGTGCTGCACTGTCAAAACAATATTCAACCCACGTCTACAAATAGGCAGGAACACCAATCAAGAGACTATTGTAATAATGTAGTCAAGAGATGATGAGGGTCTTGAATTAAAATGATGGTTATAGGAATGGGAAAGAGGGATTAGATGCAAGGGATGCTGAAGAAATTAAAAAAAAAAAAAGATTTAGCAACTGATTGGATATTTGAGTTAAGGGAGAGTGGGGATAATAAGAAGAGAAGAGATAGTGTTGCCTTCAACACAAATAAGAAAGTTTGGAAGAGGGAAGAGATTTTGTTGTTATTGTTGTTGCGGGGTGGCGATAATTGTTTGGCTTTGGATAAGTTAATCTTTTTGAATCTCCCTTTTTAATTTACAAAATGAAGTAATAATAACTTCACAATTACCTCATAAGTTAGTTGTAAGGCTTAAGCTGTAAAGCATTTTGCAAAATTGAAACAACTACGTAAATGTCAGCAATTATAATAATAATGATTATAATTGCTGAGATTTATACAAAGCATTAAGGTTGGAAGGTTGACAAAGCACATTATAAACATTGTCTCATTCCTTCCCCCAGAAAAACCTTTGAAGTAGGTTCCACAGGTACTATTGTCCCATTTTACAGATGAAGATTCTGAGGTTCAGACAGATCAAGTGACTTGTCGACAATCATTCGGCTATTAAATACCACAAATAAGATCTGAACCCAGTTTTTTTCTAACTGAAAATTTTTTTTTCTAGCTCAAAAGGATGCATTCTATATATTAGGCCATATTTCCTCTCTCTGTGCATAACCCAGTGGTGTGGAGTCACAGTCTATCTTCATTGTCAGTATCCCAGTAATGCTCTAGGATTGCCATTGTGATTTTGTGTTTTCATTGGATATTGAAAGGGATGTGTAGACTAAGCTGAAAAACTGGGGAAGAAGTCTGATTCTAGAATCTTGGTGAATTGGTAAGACCCAGGAGCGTGCTGGTAAATGTTTAATAACCAGCTTGCATACATACACATTTCTTTTTTCTCTGTTTACTACAAACAGCTCTAGAAATTTAGTCATTTTCATCAAACAATACTAACATCCATATCTTATAGAATCTGTAGTTGTTTAATGTTAGAGTTTGCAGAACACTTTCACATACATTATTTCAAAAATGGAACTTCAGAGTTTTAGTGCTCTAATTTTTCACTTTGGGGATTAAAGATAAGGTCTCCTGTCATACCACAAAAGTCCTTCTTGATGGTTTCATTTTATAGTTACTTCCCATCCAAATATGTAATCAGGAATACAACATTTCTGATATTGGCAAGAGCTAGTATAGAGTCATAACATTTAACAAATATGAATGCAAACATTTTCAGATAGCAGTCAGAGTGAAATACTCACCATTTTTCTTTTTTGTTCTATTCTCTCTCAGCTCCATGCCTCTATTCATATCCTCCATCTTTATCTTTTACAATATTTCCCTACTCCAAGCTCCAATTCAGATGCCACCTCTTCTTTGGTGCCCCTAGATAATATTTGTTGTTCCCTCCTTAGATTTCTCATGGCATGTTGTCTGGGTCTTTTCTCTAGTCTTATCACATCCTTCCCTAAATTGTAGTCATTTGTATACATGTCCTTTTTGCACATTAGACTCAAAGCTACACACACACACACACACACACACACACACGCGCGCGCGCACACACACACACACTTCATTTTTCGTTTTCAAACACACATATTTTCATTTTTCATTTGACATCTTACAAATTATTAAATATGTATTGGATTGTTTATATTTTTGTTATTTTTCTTTTTAATGTCTTTCTTTCATTTAAAAGGCCAAAGCTTTTGACTAACTGTAGTCTTATTTTTATTTATTTTTTTTCCTAAGGCAATTGGGGTTAAGTGACATGCCCAAGATTACACAACTAGGAAGTGTTAAGCGTCAGAGACCAAATTTGAACTCAGGTCCTCCTGACTTCAGGGCTGGTACTCTATCCACTGTACCACCTAGTTGCCCCATACTGTAATTTTATAATCTAAAAATTCAACCCTTCTTTTCAGAAACTGTCCCATAACAAGGACTTGGATGTTCTTTGGGGAATCTTCCATTTCTCAGGATTCCTGCCTCCACCCAGAATATCTGGGACACACCCTGGGTGACACTACCTAGTTTGTTGTCACTGAAACACCTATAGAAAGCATTCAGTTCATGAAACTCAAAACGGAAAACTTTTATACATATCCTTGAGGTCCCATCTCAGCTGTGACTCTTTATCATCTACCCTCAGGTTCTCATTTTAGGGATAGTCATCAATAAACTTACTAGTAATGAGCCCCTACTGATATTCTTAGTAAACCAAACCAAATGTCTATAAATTCAAAGCAAATGGAATTAGATCAGAGATTTAAAGCTTCCTAAGTCATTGCCAAAAGTCCCATACTCACACACCTATCTTCTGAAGAATACTAATCTCACTTTCACTTAACACCTTAATATCTCCAGTACAGTATGAACACATTAGTCATTCTTACCTAGTGCAATAGGCCTTTTGTAGATCTGGATTCTCACTGACTCACCTGTTTGCCAGCTTTATCTATACCTATCTCTCTCTTTCTCTCTCTCTCTAATTTCTAGTTTCTGTTTCTGCTCTTTCTGTAGTTACACTCCTTGCCTGTGCTCCTGACCACAGGTTGCTTGTTTCTAGGCAGCTTCTTTCATGAGTCTTTCCTCCTTCCTCCTTCCCACCAATATTTCCATCATCCTTTTTTAATTGAGTACATTTAAAGCTATTGACTTGTGCAAAGGCTTCTGAGAGGCATAATTACCAAAAGTAAACATGCTGTTCCATTCTTTGGACTTTATCCCCTTATATGCAGGTTCAAGAGAACAAAATTCACTGAAGAGCTCATGGAAAATGACAATAATCAGCAATAAACAATCCTTCCTCAGAGTACACAGCTCCTCTTACAGTTTATCATGGTTCTCAGCAGGAAGCATATGGCCTTCGAACTCTTTTCCAAAGAAAACACTTCTCTGTCATGGGCCTTGTACATTTACAACAAAAAGAATGCTCCAGAGTTTTCCTATCCTGACAGGACACATAGACCTTCCAGCATTATAGCTCAAACATAGTGGAGAAGAGTGCTTCTATTTGAAGTCTCATCCTTAAGCTGTAGTTCCCACCAACCTTTGCTTCCTATTAAATTAACCCTGAAAAGTGGTCACCCAGTTTAAAGATTTACTGATGGTGCTTTCAAAAATTAAAAAAAAAAATAGGCAAGACACACTTTTAAGTTTAATCTAAATTATTAATATTTTTCATCATTTTCTTAAGTCTAGACAATCAACAAAAGAAAATAAGTTCTGATTTGTAGTCTTTGCTAATTTCCAAAGTATAAATGTTCATAATGAAAATTTAACAATTGGCTTTGGGCAATCAGTCTAAACTAGCACCAGCTCACCCACATCCCTGATAAGCTTGAATTTGAAGAATTTTAATGAAGGGGAATGAACTTATTACTCATGATGTAATCCATTCCATCCTTGAAATAGTTCTTATTGTTAGAAAATTTTTCCTTCTGTCAAGTCCAAGTATATCTGTCTATAACTTTCACTAGTTCTGTCCTCTGGAATAAAGCAATAAAAATCTAATACCACTTACACAGCATGATAGAATAGAAATAAGATAGAATTTGAAGTCTAAGATCCTGGATTCAAATTCTGTCCATCATATTTATGACTTATATGACCTTGAAAAGTCATAAGTATCATTTTCTTTATCTATTTGATCTTGGGGGTTGAATTGGACAGCCTTTAAGAATCCTTCCATAACTATGCTCAAAAAGTTATCAAATTGTGCATACCCTTTGACCCAGCAGAGTTTCTACTGAATTTATATCCCAAAGAGATCTTAAAGGAGGGAAAGGAATCCACACATACAAAAATGTTTGTGGCAGCACTTTTTGTAGTGGCAAGAAACTGGAAACTAAATGGATGCCCATCAATTGGAGAATGGCTGAATAAATTATGGTATAGGAATGTTATGGAATATTATTGTTCTGTAAGAAATGACCAACAGTATGATTTCAAAGAGGCCTGGAAGACTTACATGAACTGATGCTAAGTGAAATGAGCAGGACCAAGATATCATTGTATACAGCAATAATAAGATTATATGATGATCAATTCTGATGGTCATGGCTCTCTTCAACAATGAGATGATTCAAACCAGTTTCAATTGTTCAGTGATAAAGAGAGCCATCCATACCGGGAGAGAGAACTGTGGGAACTGAGTGTGGACAACAACATAGCATTTTTACTCTTTCTGTTGTTGTTTGCTTGCATTTTGTTTTCTTTCTCAGGTTTTTTTTTCCTTCCTTTTTGATCTGTTTTTTTTCTGGTGCAGCAAGATAACTGTGTAAATATGTATACGTATACTGGATTTAACATATATTTTAACATATTTAACATGTATTGGACTACCTGCCATCTAGGGGAGAAGGTAGGGGAAAGGACGGGCAAATATGAAACAGAAGATTTTGCAAAGGTCAATGTTGAAAAATTATCCACGCTGCCCATCAATTGGAGAATGGCTGAATAAGTTATGGTATATGAATGTTACGGAATATTATTGTTCTATAAGAAACAACCAGCAGGATAATTTCAGAGAGACCTGGAGAGACTTGCATGAACTGATGCTGAGCGAGCAGAACCAGGAGATCATTATACATGACAACAACAAGACTATATGATGATCAATTCTGATGGACATAGCTCTCTTCAACAATGAAATGTTTCAAACCAGTTCCATTTGGTCAGTGAAGAAGGCCATATACACCCAGAGAAAAGGATATGAAATGTGGACCACAACATAACATTGATATTTGCTTGCATTGTGTTTCCTTTCTCAGATTTTTTTCTTGTAGACACAATTTTTCTTGCACAGCAAGATAAGTGTGGAAATATGCATACATATATTCGATTTGTCATTAACATAATTAACATGTAGTGGACTTCCTGCCATCTAGGGGAGGGGTGGGAACTAGGGGGGAAAATTTGTAACAGAAAGCTTTGTAAGGGTCATTGTTGAAGAATTAACCATACATATGTTTTGCAATTAAAAAGCTTTAATAAAATGCATTTAAAAAAAACAAAAAAAAATTATCCATGCATATGTTTTGTGAATAAAAAGCTTTAATAAATAATAAAAAAGAATCCTTTCATATCAAGAGGGGAAGGGAAGGGAAAGAATTTAGAATTCAAGATTTTGTAAAAAAAAAAAATGCTAAGAATTGTCTTTACATACAAGTGGGGAAAAAATAACATAATATTAAAAAGATTTTTAAAAGATTCCTTCTAGATCTAGATTTATTAATTCCATGTTTCACATGAGTTCTTCAAATACTTGTAAAAAGTTATCAAGCCTCCATTATATTTTCTTTTCTTTAATCCTTATAAGTTGAGGTTTCCTATCCTATTTCATTTCACCCCCTTCTTGATCTCCTCCAACTTATCAGTGTCCTCCCTAAAAACTAAAAACAACAATCCAGACTTGCTCTGACCAGAACAGAGTACAATGAAATCAAGTCAAAAAGCCCCTGCTCTGTCTCAAGTACTATGCTGAGGTCTAGGGATAAAAAGTCAAAAGATAGTCCTTCCCCTCACAGTTTATAAACTAATGAATTCTTTATTTTCTCCCACCCTCTGGACACTGTCTCTCTAATTGCCAGCGCATAACATTAGATTAAGTCTCTTGTTTTTTTGTTAATGTATCTCTGCCTTGCTGCTACTAAAATATCTTTTTCCAAGTGTTACATAGTCATGCTCTTAAGAGGACCACTAGGTGGCATTGTGGATAGAGTATTGGGCCTAGAGGCAGGAAAACTCATCTTCCTGAGTTCAAATCTTCCCTCAGAAACTATCTGTGTGACCCTGGGTAAGTCATTAAATCTTCTTTGCTTCAGTTTCCTCATTTGTAAAATGATGTGGAAAAGTTATCTTTGCCAAGAAGATCTTTGCCAAGAAAACCCTAAATGGGGCCATGAAGAATAGGATAGGACTGAACAACCAAAAGCTATATTCTGTTTGTGAAATAATTTTTTAATCCAACTGCAAAGATTTTATATTTATATTTATTCCTATTCAACTTCATCATATTTGACCCATCAGTTTTTCCTGTCAAAAAAAATCCTAGAAATGTAATTCTGTCATGCAATGTAACAGTTTTGGGTCTTCTGCAAAATTACTTTGTTTTAGTTACATGACACTATAGTCTCTTTTCTAACTACTGCCTCAGTTTGGGAGTATACCTCTAAATATGACTTTTCAGGAATTGAGGCCTCATCAAATAGCATTACTGCCTCCTCAGAAACACAGTGACCAAAGTCTTGGGTATAGTTTCATTGGATATACCATATTCAGGTAGCTGATTCAGTCTTTCCAGTTATAATGATTTATTCCCATTTCACTATCAAAATGTCATGTTAGGGGCAGCTAGGTGGCGCAGTGGATAGAGCACCAGCCCTGAAGTCAGGAGGACCTGAGTTCAAATCTGGTCTCAGACACGTAACAGCTGTGTGACCTTGGGCAAGTCACTTAACCCCAATTGCCTCAGCAAAAAGCAAAAAAAAAAAAAAAAATGTCATGTTAACAATTGAATTCAACTTTTATAAAATGTCTACTATCTAGCCAAGCATTGTGCTAGGATTTGGCAATAATAATATCTTTATACAGCACTTTAAGGTTTGCAAATTTTATATCTATTATTTCATTTGATCTTTGTAACCACTTGGTGCAATAGGCTTTATTATTTTCCTCCATTTTACAGATTAAGAAACTGAGGCTGGGAGAAGTTTAAGTGGCATACCTAGGGACATATAATTATGATCAGGCATAATTTAAGCTCTGGTCTTCCTGACTCCAAATTCAATATTCCATCTACTGTATCAACTACCTACCAGTAGAAAAATCAAAATTAAATAGCTTCTGCCCTCAAGGGTCTTACATTTGGCTGAAGAGAGAAAATAAATTGTGTACACAAAGCTATTCAAAAACATGGGGGCACTCTAACACTTCAGAGATCTGGAAAGTCTTCCTCTAGGAGGGAGTACTTGAACTGATTTTTTTTTTTTTAAGTAAAGCTTTTTATTTACAAAACATATGCATGGGTAATTTTTCAACGTTGATGCTTGCAAAGCCTTCTGTTCCAAATTATCCCTTCCTTCCCCCATCTTCTCCCCTAGATGGCAGGTAGTCCAAAAATGTTAAATATGTTGAACTGATTCTTGAAGGGAAGTAGGTGAAAGAAAGCTGAGATTGAGGTGAAGGAAGAAAGAATTCCTGTAAGAAAGGCCAGATTAGGCAAAAGCCTGGAGGCAGGAGATGGAATGCTGTCAGCAGCAAATAGTGAGAGAGCCAGTTTGACCAGAACATAAGTTTAGGAGCAAGAGTAATGTATAATAACCCCAAGGGGAAAAGGTGGAGAAAGATTATATCAAGCATTAAATGCCAAATGAAGGAATGTATGTAGACAGTTGGCCAAGTTAGGGGTGCTTCTTACTGCTAGAAAGTGACTCTCAAAAGGTGGTTGTTGCTATTGTTGGAGGTGTCATTATTATCTCCATTTTATTAGATGAGAAAACTAAGGCAGACAGAGGTTAAATTATTTGCCCAGAATCACACAGCTAATAAGTAAGACAGAATTTAAACTCGGATCTTCCTGACTCTAAGTCTAGTACTCTATCCACTTCTTAATATATATATCATCCTGACTTTCATAGGATCATTGGATTATAAATTGTGAACTAGAGGACATTTCTGAAACTATCTAGTTCAACTTCCTCATTTTAAAAAGGAAGGAACTGAGATCCAGGAGGTCACTCAAACAGTAAACATCACAAGTAGGGTCTGAATAATAAACTCTAGTGATTTTATTTTGTTTTAATGACCTTTAAAACCTTTAAAACCTCAGCTAGGGAGTGAATGATTTCCACCCGAGGTAAACAGTCAATGACTTCAGCATAAATTAATGACAGTTTGTTGAGAACACTGTGGAAGTATTCAGCTCATCTCTCTAGAATCATGTCTTTATCTTTAATCAATGTGGCTCTATCAGCACTGAGTGGATCACCATAGATCTTTGGTCCATAAATAGCCTTCAGTGCCTCATAAAAGAACTTTGGATTGCTACTATCAACATAAAACTGAATTTCATCTGCTTTCTTACTGAGCCAAGAACCCAACAACTCTCTAAGTTTTGATTGTACTTTACTTTTGATGGAATTGAATGCTACCTTCTTAGACATGATGGGATCAAATGCTACCTTCTTAGACATGACTGAACTAACCTGCTGGCACACCCTATGGAGTTCTCATTTTTCATTTAGCATCTTCTGAATTTCCCCATCATTTTCATCAAATCAGTCTTGACGTTTCTGAGGGTTCTGACCTAAATGAGCAAATGCAGTTCTATACACCAAATCTCGGAAAGCTGCCTACTCCTTTTTTATTCCACTGTGACTTGCCCATGTTCTGGATAATGGACAATGCTCTCAAACTTTCCCAGTTCCCAGTGAAATGAAACAAGGCTGTGTGCTTACTCCCATGGTTTTTAGCATGCTATTTTCAGTCATATTGTCAAATGCCTTCCATGAGGACAAACATGACATCAAAATCAGCTACTGCTGATGGCAAATTCTTCAAGTTGAAAAGGCTATAGGCCAAAACTAAAGGGAAGGGAGTAAAAAATGCATGTTTTTTTGTTTACAGATGATTGTGCACTCAATGCAGCCTCTGAAGCTGAGCTGCAACAAAGTATGGATTGATTCTCTGCTGCTTGTGCTAATTTAGACCTAACAATCAGCACCAATAAAACAGGTACTCCACCAACCTGTGCCATACCATTCATATGTGGAACCATTGGTTGCAGCAAATAAAGAAATTTTGAATGCTATGGATAAGTTCACTCATGTTGGAAGTCTACTTTCCAGGAATGTACATGTTGACAATGAGGTTGGCACATGTGTTGCCAGAGCTAGCTCAGTGTTTGAAAGGCTCTAAAGGAAAGTGTGGGAGAGAACAGTTATTAGACTGACTACAAAACCGAACATCTACAGAGCTGTTGTGCTGACTTCATTGTTGTATGCCTATGCCTATGAAACCTGGAAAATATATCAGCACCATACCAAGAAACTGAATCACTTCCATCTGAATTGTTTTAAGAAGATTCTGAAGATCATCTGGCAGAATAAGGTATCAGACACTGAGATCCTTTCTCACACTAAACTGCCAAGCATTTCAACTCTACAGCAGAGAAGGCAATTCCACTGGGCTACTACATTGTCCAAATGCCAAATGTACATTTGCCAAAAAGTCTGTTTTATGGAAAACTCACACAAGGCGAGCACTTAAAAGGTGGTAAAAAAAAAAAATCAATACAAGGACACTCTCAAGGTCTCAAGAACTTCCGAATTGATTGTATGACCTAGGGGACCCTAGCACAGACTGCCCAGCATAGTGTACCCTCATCAGAGGGTTCTTTTGCTCTATGAGCAAAGAAGAATTGAATTAGCTCTGAAGAAACACAATATACACAAAGTTAGAGAATTGAGCCCAAATGATCAGAAGGAATATTTGTGTTCAACCTGTGGCATTCCAAGTATTCTGAGCTCATATTGGTCTGATCAGTCAGTCTTATATACTAACTTGATTTCTAATACAATGATGTCATCTTGGTCATTTTGGTCCTCTTCAAGAACAAGGGACAAAGACCAACCAAACAACCAACTGACTGACTAGTTGAACACAGGATTCTTCTATCTCCAAGATCAGTACTCTTTTCTGTGTACTAGTTGTAGAAAATGAAGAGGGATATTTATTAAATTATTCTTCCAAAGGGGGAAAAAAAACTTGTCTGTTTTATGTGCCTCTGATATTCCATGGAGCTATAATTTTGTCAGTATGAATCACAAAAGTCATATTGCCTGAGGAAAAATCAAGAGTCACCGCCACAGCAAACCTGAGGCTGGGCCTCCAGATTTAATCAGGTTGGTCAATCCCTAGGCCCATACCTGAAACCTTTCTAGCTTGCTAGGAGCGATTAGACCTTTTACTTCATTGCATGGAGAAAGGACACTTACACAATTGGCACTACCTTTGAGAATATACCTTTGAGTTATATCCACATAAAGATTAAGCGTTGGAAGGTAAAGGATGATGGTACCAAGAGAACTACCTTCTTCTGCCATTTTCTAGGGGACAGAGCTATCCTGATTGTAAAGAAGGGATCATGGAAGCTGGAGGAGCAATTCTCTGTTACAAACTTTGAACAAAAATCTGTATAACCCACTACATTTTACAACGTCTTTTGAGTATTTGTAATTCAGAAGATGGTGACCAGCTGTTTGTATGTCCAGTAAAGAGAGAATCAGAGGAAATGCCTTAAACTGCAGCATGAGGTACTTGGATGCAAGGAAATTTCCTGACATTGAGATGGTTTGTTTTTGTTTTTGTTTTTTAAACTTGTATGGATTCATACGGAAATCTATGAAATATTCTCCCATGGAAGTCTTTGAAAAACTAATTCTGGATATGGCTGTTCACAAATAGAATACATAGAATATTGAGTAGGTTGAGACTGGTGGATTGTTTGAACTCGGGAATTCTGAACTACAATAAAGCTAAATTCCATTGGGAGTTCTCCCTCAGTCTGAGACCACTTTGGTGAATGAGGGTCACTAGGCTGCTTAAGAAAAATGAAGCAGCCTAGGTGTAAAGAAGTCAAGGCTTCTGTGAAAATCAGTACTGATCTCTGGCCCTATCCCACACTTTGACAAGAGAAAAAGACTCAAAAATAAAACAGAATAAACAAACAAACAAAAAAATACTCATTTGCCTATTTGCAGAATCCTGGCCAAAGATACAAGGATGGAGTCTATGACCTATGACACTGTGCTTTAAGGCAGACCCCTGCCAATGATTCACAAGTACAGGATGGAGGCTAGGAAGCAAGACAATATAGTTCTTGGGGGAAAATGCCTGTTTGTTTTTGTAAACTGCAGGGTCAACACTAGTTAATAGTGTTATATAATACCATAATATTATTTTAGGTTCATGAATAGAAATAGAGAATCCTAAACAAGTAGGCTATAACTCACTATACTTTGCCCTAGTTAGATCATACTTGGTGGATCGTGGTAATCTAAAATTCTCATGCTTTCAGAAGAATATTAACATGGTAGTCAGCTCATAAAATGACCAGGATACTGAGGGAGTTGGAAATCACAATAAACAAGGATTTGTTTGAATGTAAATACTATGGAGAAACAGAATTGTCTGCTAGAGAAAGCAGGACTCCAATGTGACTAGAAAGTAGTAGAGATAGGTGTGATATAGTGGAAAGAGCTTTAACTCTGGGGCCAGAGACTTTTGTTTCAAATTCTGACTCTATACTTATTACTTGTGTGATCTTGAGCAAGTCATTTAATTATAGCTTCTGTTTATATAATGTTTATATAATGTCTTTATGCATATTATCTCATTTGATCTTCACAATTCTGAAGGGTAGGTGCTATCATTGCCCCTGTTTTACTGATGAAGAAATCAAAATAAACAAAAGTTAAGTGACTTGCCTAGAGTCATACTGCTGGAAAGTTTGAACTCAGATCCAAATCTAGCACTCTACACTCTACCATCTCGCTGCTCCAATTTAACCTTGGGCCTCATTATCTTCAACTGAGATGAGTTAGACTAAATTTCTTTTTACCTCCCTTTCAGCTCTAACCTATGAAAAGATCTTAGTTCAAATCCTACTCAGATATTTCTGCCTTAACTTTTCTGATCCTTGATTTTTTCATCCATCCTACATATCTCTCAGGTTTGTTGTGAGGATTCATTGTAGCTGTTGTTGATCAGCCATTCAGTTATATCTGACTCTTAACGGCCCCATGGACCATAGTATACTAGCCCTTCTATCCTTTACTCTCTCTCAAATTCTGCCTAAATTCACAAGTGTTGTCTCTAGGATATACATCTCATTTTCTGCTGACTTCTTTTCCCTTTGCCTTCAGTCTTTCCCAATGTCATGCTCTTTTCCAATGAGCCCCATCTTCTTATGTGGCCAAAGCATTTAAGTTTTATCTTCAGTGAATAGCCTGAATAAAGTTAAATACTGAGTGATTTGATCTTCTTATTGTACAAAGAATTTTCAAAAGTCTTCTCCACCATCACAATTTCAAAGGCATCAATTTTGTAGTGCTTAGTTTTCCTTATAAGTCGACTCTCACAGCATCTACTATTCCTAGAAAAACCATTCTTTTGACTGTTGACTATGGGACCTTTATCAGCAAGATATTATCTCTACTTTTTAGTAGCTTGTTCAGATTTCCATAGCATTCCTTCCAAGAAGCAATCATCTTTTTATTTCATGACTGTAGTCCCTATCTGACGGAATTTTTGAGCCTAAGAATATAAAATGTGACACTGCTTCCATTTCTTCTTCTGTTTGCCAGGAAGTGATGGGATCAATTGCCAAGATCTTAGGTTTGGTTTTTGTTGTTGTTGTTGTTTTATGTTAAGCTTCAAGCACCTTTTCTACTCTTATATTCATCAAGAGGGTTTTTAATTCCTCTTAACTTTCTGCCATCATAGTAGTATCACCTATATAACTGAGACTATTGATATTTCTCCCAGTAATCTTAATTCGTTTTTTATTAATCTAGCCTGGTGTTTAGCATCAGGAATTTGTTAAATAAATATGGTGACAATGCCCAGTTTTGTCCAATTTTAAACCAATCAGTTGTTCTATGTTAGTACTGTCCATGGTATTTTCTTGGCAAAGATGCTAGTGTGGTTTGCCATTTGTTTCTCCAGTGGATCACCTTTTGTCAGAGCTCTCCACTATGACCTGTCCATCTTGGGTAACCCTACATGGCATAGTTTCATTGATCCCCTTCACCATTACAAGGTAGTGATGGGGGATAAAGGAAGAAAACCCAAGATATATAAAGTCCTACAACACTAAATACTAACAACTATTGTTATGTAGAAGAAATTTCTGGTTTGGATTGGACTAGGTGCCCACTAGAGGAGGCCACTTCCAAATGAAATTGATCTAAAAACTTTCCCTAACAAGAAGTAAAATTATGGCTAGTTGCTGGAGAGTGAAATAAGAGTTGGATTAAGATGACAGAAGAAAAAGAAAAGGAGATGAAAAGCATTGAGAGCAAGGAAATCAATCAAGAAAGGCAGGTCTATTAACAGCAAAGTTGTAACCTCTCACACATATGGAATTATTTTAAATGTAAAACAGGTATTCAAGTAAATTCTGTCAAGGATGTAAAAAAAAAAAGAGAGAGAGAGATCTCTACACTGGATTGGAAGTTCAATTTGCAGAAATCAGAACTATATGGGACATCCTGGAGAGCCTAATCCATCCAGTTTGTCTTGTGAATGAAGTAATAGTAGACATCCAGAGACTTTATGTGACTTGCCCCAAAACACCCTGGTTATAAGCAAAATCTGGAGTTCAGATCCAGGCTTCTGACTCTCCACTAGCATCAAGCTGCTGGACTAGATGACTTCTGAAGTTCTTTTCAGTCTTAAGAGCCTACAAATTTATGAGGTGGGTATTATAGAATTACATCCAGTAAATTTAAAAAGGCCACTAGGGGGAGTAAACCCTGGAGGCAAAGTTTCCCTTCCCAATAATGCACTCCAAGGAAGCTGGTAAGATCCTGTCCATTCAGTTGGCAATATTTAAAACAGGAGCCATCCCATATCATATCACTTTGTGGTACTAATAGACAGATCTTCACTACAGCCAAAGTCCTGAATTTAATCTTTAGCTAACAAATAAATTTGTGTGCTCTCTCAAGTGAAGTGTGGAAAGGAAACATTAGAGATGATCTATATTTTACAGATGAGGAGACTAAAGCCTGGAAAGGTGATAAAGCCCAAGTTAATATGATGCTTGGGAGTTTGCAAATCACCTAAATGCATCACAGGATCATAAATACAGAGCTGGAAGGGATCTTAGAGGTTATCTAATCTCTCTTGATTTTCCACAGATAAAGAAACGGGTCCAGAGAAGGCCAAAGTAATGGACTATAGTAGGAGATTCAGAATGAGAATCCAGGTCTTCTATTCCTAATCTGGTGCTTTTTCTGTTTTCTAGCACTACAACCCAGAAGTTTGGCCAGGATGGGGGGGGGGAGGGTGGGAGGGGGGAATTATGAGATGATTAGATAATAGATTAAAAGCTAGAAAGTACTTCAGAGATTATTTGGTCTACATGCATACATCATCCCTTTATCATGTTACATATGAGGAACCTAAAGGCCCGAATGACTAAGTATCTTGCCCAAAGTCCCACAGTTAAGAGTCAGAGGCACTTTGAATTCAGGATCTCTGATTCCAGAATCAGTATTTCTTCCACCTTACACTGCTTCTCACCTTAGATTTAGAATTGTAAGGCTCCATTCAGTTCAAGCTTCTTATTTTACAGAGCAGGAAACGGTGCCTTTAAAAAAATACCAAGCTGTAGTAAAATGATTCCTCTAATCTCACTGGCTGGGATAAAACGAGAAGAGAGCAGCAAATTCTTTCCTCCTAACAAGGATGAAAAGGATGTGTAAAGGTTAATTTAGTGGTCCTCCTAACTCTAGGCAGGACTACATCTTAGACCAAACTGTTATTGTTGTTGTTTTTAATCTAAGGCACACAGCAGGTTCTGGTTATTATAGATGGTAAGTCTGAGTCATAGAACTCACTCAAGAGTTTAGTCAATCGGCAAGTATTTACTAAGTTATCTACTACCGTTGCCAGGCTCTGTGCTAAGCCCAGTGCATACAAACAAAACTTCTGGCATATAGTATTTTGATGTTTGCAAAGCTCTTTACAAAATATTTCATGCTATCCTCACCACAACCCTGAGAAATAGATGCTATTATTATCCACATTTCACCATTAAGGAAACTGACTAAAACAGAGATTAAGCTCTATATGTTAAGTAAGTATTTGAAGCAGGATTTAAATTTGGTTATCCCAACTACCAAGTCCAGGAAGCTATCCATCGTGCTACATTCAAAAATGAGATTCACCTAGATGAAATAAACTCTACTACCCTTTACAAAGACAACCCTAAAACTGTAAGAGATCCCAGCCACATACATCACCAATACCTTCTGTACCTTCCTCTTGCAAGAAAACCCTGCCCTGATATTTGGGCTGAGTTGGTGGGTTATTGATCTACTGGGAATCTCCTGATCAGGTCTTTTTTGGGGGTCATATCCTTTCCCAGATAATGAGCTCAAGGTGGCTAAAGGCCAAGTTTGACATAAACTGTTTCCCTTAGCACAGAACTGTGCAGCTGGAGATCAAAGTCTGTTGAGTTTTAGTGAAAAGAAAAGAGGAGAGAAAGAGAAAAAAAAAGATAGAGGGAGAGAAGGGGAAAGACAGACACACTGAAAGGTCTCGGAGAGAGAGACCCATGGAGAGAGTGTGAAAGAGAGAAGAGAGGGAGGGAGAATGAAAGACAAAGAGATACACAAAGAGAATGTGAGAAAGACAATGAGCGAAAGAGAGACAGAGAGAGGCAAAGAAAGATAGAAACCCAGAGACAAAGAGGCAAAGACAGAAACAGAGACAGAGAAAGACAGACATGGAGACACAGAGACAGAAAAGAGAAACACACAAAAAGGGAGACAACTACAAAAGCTGAGAGGCAACGAGAAGGTGAAAGAGACAGAAAGGGGGACTGAGGAGAACAAATAAACAACAGTAAGACAGGGAGAGAGACAGAAACAGAGACACAGAGTCCCAGAGAAAGACAGAGAGATGGGATAGACAGAGACCCAGAGACGTAGAGACAGTCGCAGGGAGATAGAGACAGGGAGACAGAGAAACAGAGAGACAGAGACAGAGAGACGAAATTGAGACAGACAGGGGGAGACAGAGAAACGAGATGATAAAAAAAAGACAAGAGACCGAGACAGAGGGAGACAGCTAGAGAAACCGAGAGACAACGAGAATGAGAGAGACAGAAAGGGCCAGGGTTAGAGTCAGGAGGTTAATGTTGGGGGGAAAGAAGCTGAAAGACACACACAGACAGAGAGACAGAGATAGAGAGGGAGACAGAGACAAACACAGAGAGATAGAGACAAAGAGAGGAGGGAGGAGAAGGGAAGAGGTGGTAGAAGCGCGCGCGCAGGCGCAGTGAGACGCCGCGCAGCTCCCTCCTCTCCTTTAGGACTCCCTCCTCGAGCCCCTTCTTCTTCCTCCCCCCTTCGCCGTCGCCTCCCCCCTCCGCGCCCGGCGCCTCGGCTTCACTTCCGCCCCGCTGGGCCTGTGCTTCCGGGGCATGGCAGGCTCAGCCCCTGGGAGGCTGCTGGCTCGCTCGCTCTTCCCCTCCCGGAGTCCGCGGGGGGCGGGGGCGAGGAGCTCGTTGTTTGTTTACATGATGTGAGCGGAAAAAGAGACCAATAAAGTTTATTCTGGAGACAAAAGGGAAAAAAAAG
>JAJPUD010002179.1:335835-346435 GCA_023553655.1 Myrmecobius fasciatus | reverse complement strand
TTTTTTTCATTAATCCCCTTGAAATCCTTGACCTTTTGTTCTTCCAAATGAACTTTGCTACTATTTTTTCTAGATCTGTAAAATAATTTCTTGGGAGTTTGATTGGTATGGCACTAAATAAGTAGATTAGTTTGGGTAGTATTGTCATTTTTATTATGTTTGCTCTGCCTACCCATGAGCACTTAATATTTTTCCAATTGATTAGGTCTGATTTTATTTGTGTGGAAAGTGTTTTGTAGTTTAGTTCATATAGTTTCTGACTTTTCCTTGGCAGATAGATTCCCAAATATTTTATGCTATCAGGGGATCTCTTTTTTAAACAATTTTTTCTCTTTATCATCAGAAATATCAAGGAAGGATTAACAACAAGTTGCTATAAGGTGCAAACCATTTGCCCATTTTTTTCTTTCTTTACTCTAGATTACTTCCAATCTAGCTGCTTTACCTCATTGTCTTTGAACAATGAGCTTATTAATCTTTTCATTTACTTTCAAAACTTTTATAAAATTTAATACTTATTTTTCCTTAAAACAAATTCTATGGAGTGATACCCCAAAACTTCCTAAGATATTTCAGAAAGAAGTAAGTTCCTAGAATTACCCCCAACATCTCAGGAGTTCTGCTATGCAATTTTAAAAATAATAAATCTGGGGTAGCTAGGTGGCGCAGTGGATAGAGCACCAGCCCTGAAGTCAGGAGGGCCTGAGTTCAAATCTGGTCTCAGACACGTAACATCTGTGTGACCCTGGGCAAGTCACTTAGCCCCAATTGTGTCAGCAAAAAAAAAAAAAAAAGATAAATCTTCAAACTCCTTAATATGTAAAGATGTTTTTAGCAGTTCTACAAACTTTCATTATCTAATTTTATTTCTGTAATTCCAACATTTCCAAATGATAGGGGGAGGAGTGTCTTAAAGGCTTTTTATCTTTTTTTCATAAGATAAGATTTTTATTTTTTCTTATAAGATTACAATCTTTGATGGAAAGCCTAAAGTAGGAGTTAGTCCTGCTTACCTAGACAATTACTTCAACTATAAAAGTTCAACTAATCTTTTCCAGTGTTCTGAGAATTATAGCCAGAGAGTTTAGAAGTCTTTCTGGCTGGATCAATTTTAAATCTTTCAAGATAACAGAATATAGATCACAATACAAATATGACACAATTTTTTTTCTGAGGTAATAGAGGTTAAGTGACTTGCCCAGAGTCACACAGCCAAAAAGTGTTAAGTGTCTAAAGCCAGATTTGAACTCAGTCTTCCTGACTTCAGGGCTAGTGCCCTATCCACTACACCAACTAACTGCTCCGTATGGCACATTTTACATTTTACAAAGACATAAACCAACAAAATCACAAGATAGATATGGACAAACAATGAATTCTAACAAAGAATGCAACTACAATTCTAATTTTAACTGGTTCAGATGAGGTACACAAGTTACTGAAATGTGCAGTTAAGCACGAAGTTGCAGTTCTTCAGAGGAGTACTAAGAGACCAAAGAACAGAGGTGTTCAGTTAAGAAAAGGTGTCCAAAGAGCCCCAACCTCAATCAAGGCAGAATTCAGAGGATTGGAGAAGAGATAAAGACAGAGGAATCACCAGATAAGGGGTAGAAAGTTCATATTCTGGAGAAATAAATTTCTGTTGATGTCTACCCCATTCCCAACTGGTTCCAGAGGGACCAATGGCCCAGTTCCATGTCCAATCCTACTTCTGACACCAATTAATGTCAACCGGATAGAAGTGGCCTTTAACCTGTGGATACTCAGAACTGTACAAAGCAGGTTAGCGATAAGAGAATCAGAAATCAAAGTGAAGGAAATGAGTTGCAAGCAAAGACACATGTTGGAGGTCCATTTCCAGTGGAAGGGACCTACTTTAGTGTGAGAACATCTCAATATTAATAACTATGGCTACATAATGAACTGTATCCCTGACATGAGGGCTAACAGCAGCAATGAGACAGGTTTGATTCATAGCAGGGCTTCCTGACCAGGAAAAATTCTGCAATTTTGCTGTAACTGAAATCCAGAGAGTGAGAACAAAACATTGCTATTATGTCAGATCAAGACATAGCCTGCTTGCTAAGCCTTAGCTCTGGAAAACAGGGGGTCTTCTAATATTTTCACATTTCCTATTATACAATTTTTTGTTGGAATCCTTTATTCCTATTCCTCAGATTGGTTTTGTGAATACATAGAGTTAGGACACAGAGTGTCCCATATATATTCCCTCTTTACTTCTCTTTTCAGCTTCCTTTTGTTTTATCTTCTTCCATTAGATTGAAATCTCTCTGAGACTAGGGACCATCTTTCTTTTTCAAATTTGTATCCCCAGCACTTACCACAGTGCATGCCACCTAGTAGAAGCTTAATAATGCTTATTGACCATTTAAATGTTATTTTATTAATTAATTCTGCTTTAAATTATGTCTTTTGACAAGAAAGAAAAATAAACACATCAATAGAGACACCTGAGCTATAGTTTTGAGGATATCACATAGTATTGGATAGACTAAGGTAATGTAAGAGGAAGGCAGTTCAAGTTCTATATAAAGAAATACTTTTTTAAAATATTTTTCCAATAATTAAATTGTCTTCTTTTTGAGGTGGCTAATTCCTCATCACTAGATATTGCCCACTTGAATACAATATAAAACATTCCTGCAATAGAAAGGTTGATCTAAATGATTTCTGATGACATCTTTCAATTCCAATAGAATCCAATGATTCTATGATACCTGCCTGCTAAGCATACTCAGACAGACTATAGTTCTGGACATTGCAGCTATTAGAGATGATGCATAAGAAGCAAGACCAAGAGAAAAATGGTTCAGCTGTTAAAACATGAATAGTATTCAACATAATGCTTGAATATTAAGCTCAGAGACCCTGTGGCATCAGTGCCCTGCTATTTGCATAAATAAATGATAGCTCATAAAGAACTCATTTTTATCACTGAAGTCATTATAAATAAACCAACCTACTACTGCCATTAGCTGTAGTGATTTGTGTCCCTATCTCTAAAAATTATCATTATTGATGGGGAGAGATGCTCACAGAGAATCCCACACTAAACTAGAGATATAGTTGTAGCTAAGGAAACATATGAAACTAACTTACTAGCAACCAATAGATCTTTTCTCTGAGAACATGAGTACCAATGCCATAGGGTCCCCCTGTACACAGCCCTATGTTTCTCAGGGCACATGTTTGTTGTTTGTTGTGGTGGTTGTAGTAGGTAGTGGTGGTGATGGTGATGGATGGTATTGATCCTTTGGTTTTGGAATAGGACCAAGGGCATTATGGGGTGGTATCATGATTTGCATATTAATTGAATTTAAATGAAGCAGAGTTGTGCCAATTTCTCTCTCATCCAGAGTCATAGAAGTCCAGTAATAAGACAAAAGTCAGGACAACTAGCAATGGTCTGGTTTGCAGTGGATAACCTTAGTGTCTTCTATGTCTGACCAAGTTCTAAGCATTCTGCTGCACCTACTTCAGCCACCTTCATCACCATCTAATCAATCCACAAGCATCATTTATCAAACACTATGCTAGGTGCTAGGGATACAAAGAAAAGAAAAAGCCCCTACTTTCTAGATAGAATAAATAAATTATACAAGGTAGTTAAGGAGAACACTAGTCATGGGAAAGGAGGCAGGAATTGAGAAAAGCATCATATATTCAGTGGTGCTTGAATTGTATTTTAAAAGAAGTGAGGGAATTTATAGATGGAGGTAAAAAGGGAGCATATTTCAGGCATACAAAGATAGAGACATAAGATGGAATGTCAGTTTGGTCAAACCATAGGATATAGGGGAATTAAAGTAAAATGAAGATAGAAAGATGAGTTGGACCAAACTGAAAATTCACAAGAGTTTGTCTTTTGCCAAAAAAAGAAACAGAGAGCCACTGGAGTTTCTTGAATAGGGGAGTAACATGGTAAGATCTGAACTAAAAACACACTAATACTCAAGCTTTCAAACTTGTTTCTGGGCCATTTCTTCTGCTGTCCTCTCCAATCTAAAGTGCTATGTTCTACCTGGGCTCCCAAACTCCATATTTTCATTCATTCATGCTGAATCTCATTTTCTTTATTTAATATTTTGGTTTCTCCCAGTTACATGTAAAACAATTTTTAACATTTGTTTTTAAAACTTTGAGTTCCAAATTCTCTTCTTTCCTCCCTCCCCACCCCACCTTCATTAAGAAGGCACATGTAAAATTAATGCAAAACATTTCCATAAAAGTCATTTTGTGAAAGAAAATATAGATCTCCCCCCCAAAAAAACCTCAAGAAAAATAAAGTTAAAAAACTATAATTCTCATTTTCTAAATTCAACCAAACCACAACTAAAGAACACTTATTGAAACCATTGACACCTTCCATTTTTCCATGCTCAAAGCTCCTAAGTCAACTGCTAAACAATCCAAAAGATACTTGCTGATTTGCCTACGTACTTTCCTTTACCTTCCCCTATTCAAACCCACCTCCCAACAGAATTGCAAACACTTGTTTCCTTTTGCAGCTGCCTTCAAAATGGTGGGAGATTAAAAAGAAATTTCTTCTAATGGGGCATACATGTCTCTGAGGAAGGGAAGGACTCAGTTTCACAATACACCAAACTTCTAACATTGAATTGTAATGACTCCAAAACCACAATTAAATGTCCTTTGAAGAGCTTAAATTAAATGTCCTTAGAAGAGCTTAACCTGTCTTTACTTCATTTAAATCTGTGTATATAATTGCACTCAGTTAAATAATGAAGAAATGGGAATTTTCTCCCTTTTTTCCACCTCTTTCTCACTCCCATTCCATCCTCAATGATTAAAACTCAACAAATATTTCCTAACCGTCTACTATGTGCAGAGCACTACATTAACTATGAGTCATGTAAGTTTAAATATCATTCCTACCTTTATAGAGCTTACAGTCTAGTAGGAAGATAACATATGTACAGATAACTATCATACAAAGTCATGCATAATAATAATAGCTAATATTTATATAGTACTTCAAGCTTTACAAGATGCCTTACAGATATTATCTCATTTAATTGACAACAATCCTATACTGCAGTTGCAATTATTATTTCCATTTTACAGAAGTAAAAATGTAGATTCACAGAGGTTAAGTGACTTGCCTAGGATCACACATCTAATAAGTCTTGAAGGCAAGATATAAACTCCAGTCTTCTTAATATTAATTGCTAACATTATATGGTGCCTACTATGTACCAAGTACAGTGCTAATACAGTAAAGTGCTAGTACAGACCAATAGAAGTTAAGTGACTATCCCAGTCTCTAAGGACTAAGTCTTTACTAAGTCTCTGAGGCTGACATTAAACTCAGGTCTTCTTGACTCCTACTTCAACATTCTGTCCAATGAACTATCTAGCTCCTACTCTGCCCATAGTAATTACATTATGAAAAATATTTGTAGAATTCAACTTCTTGTTGTTTAGGCTTTATTCTGGAAGAGGACCATGACATCAGATATGACATTCAAGGGAACTGGATTAAAATGAGGGAGGACTTGCAAGGTCTCCTGCCTCACTTTCCCTTCTAGAGCCATCTGGATCCAGTGGCAGGATATAGATCAAAAAAACTGGAGATAGCCCTGGATGCAAAGGGAAACTTTGGCCTTTTTAAACTAAGATCTTCAACAGGTCTCAGTTTGACTGAGGCTGCTCCCATTCAGGGATTAAAACTAGGTAGCAATTGAGGCAAAGAATCTCCTCTTTCACCAAGTCCAAAAAAAATCTACATGAATGAATGAATGAATCTGGGAAGGGAAGACCTTCAGGGTTTCTGATTAAAGGAGAAATGACTGCTGTTTACATTCAATCTGAGTCCATCAGATTGTGATCCAAACAATGACCAAATGGGGCTTGGTCTAGGACCTATTGATGGCCAATGAGAATCAGATTGATATTTATTTAAGGCATTGTTTTCAAAAAAGAAATTGAACTGGATTGGATTAACTAGGGTGCTACAATCTTTAGTGAGCAGCATGCTCTCCATCCCTCCTTTACCCAACCCTCTTCCCCTGAAGCTTCATTTTGACTCAAAAACATTCTATCTTGACAAAGTAAACCCCCAGAGTCAAAAGAAAGGTTCTTGGTAAACACCTTTCTAATAACTGCTCTTTAACCATTCCAAAGTTCTTGAGCAACTTCCCTGTTTCGAGAGCACCCAATCACCCCAAAATGAAGTATACGAGTTCAAGTCTGAGAATTATATGAAGCACAAAAGGTGGCTTCCTATGATCTATAGCAGTACAGATTTCCCTCTTCCCACACAAGATCAGCAAGTTTTTGCCTAATAAAAGATCTAAATGAAATTAATTGTCCTACTATACTTCCCAACTCATTTTCCTATTTCAACATTAAGGTCATGAAAGCAATCATTCATTTTTATTAAATTCCTGCCTACACCCTTTCAGTACTGGAGCTCAACTCAGGAGGATTAACTAGATACCACCACTGAACAATTTCTGTTTGTGCTGAGACTCTCAGTTGAGACTTCCCAAAACAGCATAGAGTGCCAATTGTAGGGGTATTTTTAGCCTGAATTCTTTTGGAAAGACATCTTATGAAATCATACTCCCTGTCAGCACACTCTAACATCCCATGTCACTGTTGGCAGGGGGTGTTGCCTTGGAAACTTTGCAATATAAATTTGTTGCTTTGGGGGACACCTAAGTCACCTTTGAATATAATGTAGAGACACCATGGTATCTATCAGTCAATCAATAAGTATTTATTAAACAAGTACCTACTATGTGCCAAGACCTGAGCTAATGTGGTAAAAGGAGAGCTAAATTAGACTAAGAGGACCTGGGTTCAAATCCTATCTCAATCTCTTCCTAGGTAATCCTTAAGGTCCTTCCAATTCTAAATCTAGGAAACTGAATTATTCCTAGAGTTTAATTATAATAAAATGGGGGACAGGAGGAGATCAATGTAAATCAATGAAATAATTCAGCTCCTTCCCTTCTCTCTCTCCAAAAGTATAAAAATACCACCTATAAGGCACCTGCTTTTCAATGGAATAGAGAGCTGTTTATTTTGTAATTGAAAAAAGGTAAAACGAAAGGGGAAGTTAGATGGCTGAGCATATAGACTACCAGGCCATGAAGTCAGGAGGACTCATCTTCATAAGTCTTTCTCAAATAATCTTCAAATCTGACCTCAGACACTTACTATTTGTGTGGCCCTGGGCTAATCACTTATGTCTGTTTCAGTTTCTTCATCTATAAAATTATCTGAAGAAGGAAATGGCAAAACACTCTAGTATCTTTATCAAGAAAATTCCAAATGGGATCCAGTATCCCAGATACTAAGATATACACCACACACACACACACACACACACACACACACACACACACACACACTGCTGTGAGAGGATGGGGTTCACTTTTCGCTCAGAATTCATAGCTATGGTACATGATCCTTAATTATAAAATTCATTTTAATAAATAAAAAATAACTTGTCAAGTGTTTACCAAGTGCAGAGCACTGTGCTAAACATTGGAGATACAAATATAATTGCAAGTAGAAAACCAAGACAGTTCCCACCCTGAAAGAGTTCATATTCTAATGGGGGAGTCAACATATGAGATTTCTGCTTACAAGTTAGATGGAAAGGTCCAGCAATCCTCAGGGTGCCGCATCAAAACAGATGGTAATGCATCTTCTATAATGTCATTTCCATTTATAAAACCACATCCATTTCTGCTTTTGAACCATTTGATGATGGCAAGGTCTTTCGTAGTGAGAACTTTCTTTCCCAGGCTTTCAGTATTTAAATAAATAAGCCAGTAAGAATTGACCCTAATTTCCCAGTTCCTTTTACCTAAATTATTCAACAACTTCCAGCAACTATAAACTTAGAATGAGGTGATTGGGCTGAATTTGAACTTCTGACTTTGACATGAAAGGGCCTAGGAATCATTGTACCCCTAAAGATAAAACTTCAGATTGAAAATTAAGTCAAATGGTAACTAAAATTAAATGGGCACTGGTTCTCATATGACAATTAAATATTTCATTAACAAAAGAAGAAATTAATTTTCCATTCAAATACCTCAGTTCTATAGTTATGGTTTTAACATTAATTGCTTGAGATATGGAAACGCTAAACTTATTGGTAAAGGAAATAGAAAATGATAGAGAGGAAAGAAGAAAGGAAGAAAAAAAGAAAGAGGAAATAAGAGGAAAAAAATTAGGAAAAGAAAAAGAAAGAGAATAAATTAAGAGGCAAGACATAGAAAAAGCAGAAGATATATATACCAGAACTTATGCTCCTTAACAGAAGATACATATTTTTGTCTTTGTATCACTAGCACCTACCACCCCTTCTGGCATACATTAATAAATGTTTTTGAGTTAAATTGAATTGATAACATGTAAGAGAGAGATAAAGGTAGATAGGGAGATAAAGGAAAACATGCCAAGAAAGAGGGAAAGCAGGACCTCTAAAAACTAATTGACTAAAAAGTCTGTATGCTTAGCAAAATGTTACAGTAGGCAAAGAACAAATTTTTATTTGTTGAATAGATTTTTGACATTAGTAGTACTTTCAGAGAATAGAGATAAAATCCTTCTCAAAATTGACTATCACTGATTTTTCTCACAGTTACACTTTAAAACTCACAGGATTCTGGTAACATAGCAAACATATAAAAGAGTAATTTCATTTCATACACATAGTAAAGTGATTGACATAAGGTTACCACTTTTTAAATTAACATTATAACACTTTATTCATAAAATATGCTTTGTTCCTCACACCTTTTTCTAAAGCAAAGAATCATTCATTTTGAGCTGAATAAGAAAGATTTACAGAAGACAGAGAAAAATGCTAAAAGCAACTTTCAGCATTCACACTGATGTGACTCTTACTGAATCTGAGATTCTGCAGAAGAATTTCAGGATCTTTTGACTTTGGTAATAGTATGTATTTCTAGTATGCGTCTTCATGTGTCTGTGTCTGTGTCTGTGTCTGTGTCTGTGTCTGTGTCTGTGTCTGTGTCTCTCTCTCTCTCTGTCTCTCTCTCTCTGTCCCTGTCTCTCTCTCTCTCTGTCTCTGTCTCTCTCTCTCTGTCTCTGTCTCTCTCTGTCTCTGTCTCTGTCTCTCTCTGTCTCTGTCTCTCTCTCTCTCTGTCTCTGTCTCTCTCTCTCACACACACATACACACACATACACACACACACACACACACACACTTTTAGCTAAGTACTGGTAAACAGTTAAATCCTGCAAAGTCCTATCATACTTCTATCAAATTGATTGCTCAAAATTTGCTTCCAGTTCCCCTCCTTTGAAAGTGCTGAAACGTCTCTGGATCCTTTCTCCCTCTCCCCCCCCCCCCCCATTCTATCTAACATGGTAAAACTATGAAGAAATGGTCTCATGCAGAGGTCTGGTTCAGTACCATGGACAGCAACCAAGTTCACTTCCTGATTCTTGGAAAACTCCATCATAATCTTCTTCCCCAACTCTTCAAATGATGACATCCAGTGTCAATACTAGGTATTTATACAAAGATGGATGCCCCAATTAATTTCAATTAAATTCAACTAACCCTGAAAAGTTTGACTTCAAAAGCAGAACAGACTCTCTGACATTTACTACTTGTGTGATCTCTGTGAGTCTCACTTTTTCCTTGTCTAAAATGAGAGAGTGAGGCTCTAAACCTATGATCTAGTGATACCAAAGAACCTTCCTTTCAAGGAACAAAAAACATTGATTAAATTAACATTCCTGATGCAGGACTGGTTCAATATTAGGAAAACTATTAGCATAATCAATTATATTAATAACCAAATTAATAAAAACCATATGATTATCTCCATAGATGCAGAAAAAGCCTTTGATAAAATCCAACACCCATTCCTATTAAAAACACTGGAGAGTATAGGAATAAATGGGCTTTTCCTTAAAATGATTAGTAATATCTACTTAAAACCTTCAGCAAGCATCATATGTAATGGAGTCAAACTAGAACCATTCCCAATAAGATCAGGAGTGAAACAAGGCTGCCCACTGTCACCATTACTATTCAATATTGTATTAGAAATGTTAGCTTCAGCAATAAGAGAAGAAAAAGAGATAAAAGGAATCAGAGTAGGTAGTGAAGAAACCAAATTATCACTCTTTGCAGATGACATGATGGTATACTTAGAGAACCCTAGAGACTCAACTAAAAAACTACTAGAAACAATTCACAACTTTAGCAAAGTGGCAGGATACAAAATAAATCCACATAAATCATCAGCATTTTTATATATTACCAATAAAGTTCAGCAGCAAGAGATACAAAAAGAAATTCCATTCAAAATAACTGTTGATAGTATAAAATATTTGGGAATTTATCTGCCAAGGGATAGTCAGGAACTATATGAACTAAATTACAAAACACTTTCCACACAAATCAAATCAGACCTAGTCAATTGGAAAAACTTAAAATGCTCATGGGTAGGACGAGCGAATATAATAAAAATGACAATACTACCCAAACTAATTTACTTATTTAGTGCCATACAAATCAAACTCCCAAGAAATTATCTTACAGATCTAGAAAAAATAGTAG
>JAJPUD010002179.1:280040-330835 GCA_023553655.1 Myrmecobius fasciatus | reverse complement strand
AAAATTAACATTCCTGAAATGTTATCTTCATCGTGCAATTCCATTGTTCAATCACTTTGAATATTTCCCCACTGCTTACACAACAAATATCAAAATAATCAAGGCCAACATAGTTTCAATTATCTGTATGAATCAACTCATTCAACCTAATTTACCACTCTTTCCTCAAAGATATCACTTTTTAGTCACCTTTTATGTCTTTTCTTCACCCAGAATATAAGCTCCTTGAAGATAGGGACTGTTTTTTTTCTTCTTGTTTTTATAATCACAGCACTTAGCACTATACCTGCTACATAATAAATAGTCAAAAATATTTGTGGCCTAAGTGACCTAGCCCAGAGCCTCTTAACTTAAGTTATTAATAAGAATGTGTTGAAGACAACTCATAGTAGCTCCTAAGAACTAATTAAATGTTCAATGTAAGCATTTTTATACTTCTGAAATTGATAGATTGACTATAAATCATGGATTGATTTATTGTTTTGTTGATTATCTAGTCTTAAGAGAGTGATGGAGAAAATGTTAATGATGTAAATTAAACTTAAAAGCCAGCACATCAGGGCAACTAGGAGGCGCAGGGGATAGAGCACCAGCCCTGAATTCAGGAGAACCTGAGGTCAAATCTGTTCTCAGATACTTAACACTTCCTAGCTGTGTGACCCTGGGCAAGTCACACAACTCCAATTGCCTCAGCAAAAAAAAAAAAAGCCAGCACATTGGTGGATTCCCATACCCCCAGTAGGGTCTACAGATAGAATTCATGAGTCCATGAATATGGATAGAAGAAAAAATACATCTTTATTTTCACTAACGTCTGACTGAAAGTTAGTATTGCTTTCTGAGAGGGGGTCTACAGGCTTCACAACAACACATATGTTAAGAATCCTTGAACTAGCCTAACCTCAATTTTCAAAGGAAAAACTGAGACACGGAAAAATGAATAGAATATGTGGTGGTCCAAAAAAGCCTCTGATTTGGAAGCTTTCCTGAAGAGTGTAAACTTCATTTATCTCTGCTCTAGATAAACCTACTTCTTGGTACTCCCTTTTCTGCCCCTTTTCTGGGATCTCCATGCTAAAAATTCCTATGCTTTATGCTGTACTTAATTTAGTCTCAACAGCCAATCTCTACCAAGATTATTAGATATAGTTTATTTTTCAGATTCTTTTTTTTTCTAAGTAGAACTAGCAGCATGATTTTCTAGCAACAGGGTTATGATAAAAGTTTTTTTTTTAAAGATTTTGTTTTTTACCATAAGTCAAATAAGTGCTTAAATTAAGGGAATCTGTGGGATAGCAAAAGAGTTCAATTCAAAAGACATATTTAAATCTCTATGTTGTACTCTATCTTGCTGGCTAGGTACAACTACCTGGGGCTGAAATCTCAAGAGAGCCAAATAACTCCTTAAGATATGAACACACACACACACACACACACACACACACACACACACACACACACGAGATGCAAAGAGAAATTCAACATAAATGCTTCAGAGAATAATTCAACAAAAATAGCAGTTTAAATCCCTATGACATCACCAAAGGACATTGGCAGATCTACAAAAAAAAAACAGGCAATAACATCAGAGGGACAGGATTCCAACAAATATGCCATCTAAGATGAATCAGTTACCCTAGCTATAAATGTTTCCTGAGACATGAATGTTTCCTAATCATGTATATCTCACTATGTACAAGCCCCTCCATGCAAGTTCTCTGAAAGAAGTAATGTGGAATAGGATACAAATAATAATTTGGGTTCAAGAAACACTTCTGATATCTAGTGAATGTGTGACAATGGATGAATCATTTTATCTCTCAATACCTCTAGAAAAATTTCTAAGGCTATAAATTGCAGAACAGCTTTGGTGAGGTTAGTTTCCTTAAACTAATGAAATCCCAGATGAGGAGATCTCTCCCAGCATCCAGAATGCCACTTTAAACAAGGTTGACCTTTAATAGAAGTCTATTGAGTTAAATTGATTTGAAGATTCATGTTGTGAAGTCAGAATAGACCCATCTTTGGTTTTTAAATGCCTTTTAAAGAAAGCATTGAATATAGAATCTCTTGTATTCAACTACCATTGGGTGAAGAGGCAAGGATGAAAGTCAGCTAACAGACTGATAGGAGGCAACGGGCAGTGCCAGGCAGAATGCTATTGGCAGCAGCTGAGCTCCTTCACAGCCAAAACCTCGGTGAAGCAAGGAAAAGGGGCTGGGTAAAAGGAATATTGTCTTGTGAAAGGAACTATGTACAACCAACAAAAGCAAAAAAAAAAATTTCCAGATGAACTTTCTAGCTGGCTAGTTGTACCAGAAGATGGGCTGACAGGAAGAATGCTGGGGCAAGATGGTTTCCTGAGTTAGGAGGATGAGTTTGGACCTTGGGATTTTGTTTTCCAATGTAAAGGCAGGATTTTTTAGGTTTTGTGGGGTGATATCATTTCTTGGCTCTCCCCCCATGAAGCACCAGGAAACTTAGAGAGAGACAGAAAGTCTGGAGAAGAACTGAGGGAACAGCTTCCAAAGATCTTCCTAGAGCAGTGACTCAGCAGCATACTGGTACTATTGAGGCCAACCTAACATTGCAAAGGACAAAAGCCTCTTGGAAATTCTATTAGCTTATTAGTTTTATTATGGAGAACCATAACACTCTGGAAACCAGCCATCACTTAAACAATGGTAAACCAGGCCATCACTGGTTGTTCTTTTGTGTACCCAGTAACAGGATACCTGTCTAACAGATGAAGAAAATAATTGTGGCCAGAAGAGGCTATGACTCATGTAATTATAATTATAATAACAATAATAATAACAGTTTACATTTATATGGCACATCAGTAGCTTTGAAAATGCTTTCTTCACAACATTGAAAGATGAATAGTGAAAGTAGTATTATACCCTTTGTTCAGAAGAAGAAACAGACTTATGTAAGCTAAATGACTTGCCTGTAATCACACAATTAGTGAAAGTCTACACTCCTCAGATCAAAGAACTTCTATTTAGGACCCTCAAAGGCAGAAGAATCATCCATGTGAATAAACAGATAGGGCATAGTTTATTCAGATACCTGGCAGGACAAGAAGTATTCAAAGAGTCTGAATCATGTGGATTTGGTTGATCTGGGGAACATGATTATTCTTAGGACTGACACCTTTCTAAACTCCCTCTCCTTTCCCCCAACATCAATCTGAGAGCAAAAAAGAAGGTATGCTCCAAATTATGAACCCTATCACCTATCATTCCAAAATGATAGTTTTTTCCCCTTTTGAATTTGAAATGCTTTTTGGTATTCCAAGGAACACTATTAAAGTACAATAATCCTTTAGAGGAGGCATATCTTGAATTCATTGAATCCTAAAATTGAAATGTATGACTCTGGGCAAGTCAGTTTATGTCTCAAGTGCCTTTAGGAAATTCTCTAACTCTTTAAGTTGGACAACTGCTGATCTGCTTTGGAGAGGGAATTTCCTCACTGATAGTTCTCAAAACCATTGAAATCACCTGTTCATCCCTTCCAGCACTTAAGATGGTACTTAAAACAAAGGGATATGAGGTCCTCACTCAATTCATGAATGCTATCCACATTATTCACAAGCAGTCATCTAGCCTCACCTCTGCTTGAAAGTGTCCATTGATGGGGATCTCACCATTTCCTGAGAAGAAAATTTGACTTTTGGATAGCTTTAATTGTTAGGAGACTTTTTTCCCAAGCTGGGTTAAAAAATCTAATCTCTCTATAACTAACTCCCATGCATTTGCTTCTGCTCTCTGGACCAGACTAATCCTTTTTCTACATGACAGACTTCCAAATATTTGAAGGTAGGTATCATGTTTTATCCTCCCCAGGAAGCTCTCTGTCCTCCAAGCTATACATTCTTTAGTTTCTTTAACTGTCTCCCCAATAGCACAATCTCTACCCCCTCATAATCCTGGTCAGCTACCTTTGACCGAAGTTCAGATTTAGAGCAGCTCATATTCACATACAAAAGAGCTTAAAATTATTTAAAGCTTTCCTCATAGCAACCCAAAATAAGTTTCCAAAAATGGCTATGGTCTGACAAAGACAAGGTACAGAAGACCTGGACTTTCCCCTCTGTTTCTGTGAACCCTGATCTTCTACTTAATGGTGCCTGAGCTCATGTCAGCAGTATGACATAGCAGCCAAATCAGCTGGTCAGTATAGATTTGGCAGTTCACTAATACACCCAGTCTATTTTGACCTGTCCAGATTCTTGGCCTATTCTCTCCTAATCTGAATTCATGCAGTTGATCTGTTTTAACTCCCAGAGCAAAGCCTAGAATGTAAAAGGAATAAATGAGATCTTGTCACTTTCAGCTCACTTGATCTCATCTTGTTGAGATCATTTTGGATCCTAACTTTGTCATACAGTACATCAGCTGCCCTTTCTTTAAGCTTCCTATTGCTCACCCTTTTGATAAGAAAAGCAACGATGTTTTCAGGAAAAACATCGATAAAAATGGAGAACAAGACAGGCTCCTGAACTCTCCATTAAAGATAAAATAATGATGATAATAACAGCTGAAATTTATATTGCTCTTTAAAATATGCAAAAAACTTTGTGTACATCCAATATGCAAGGTATCCCAAAAGACTTAGTGGCACTTTAACCTATTAAAGCTTATAAGTTCACCAAACTATTTTAACTTAAAACTTTTGGAATACCCTGCTTATTATATCTACAATGCTAGTCTATCATCAAAAAAAAAAGCTAGTCTTTCTTATTTCCCAGGTCAATTGTTTTCCAATGAGCTATCACATATTCTTCTGTCTTTCAATCTTCTGATTTTCTTTTGTTGGGGCTTTTTAATGTCTTCTGGAGTTATTAGCTTCTCCAGACCTATTTCTCATTTTTAAGAAATTATTTTCTTCAATGAGCTTTTGTACATCTTTTTATATTTAGTCAATTCTGCTTCTTAAGGAGTTATTTTCATCACTGAGATTTTATACTTCTTTTACCATTTGTACAATTCTTGTTTTTGAGATTTTTTTTCAGGATTTTTTGTGCCTCTTCTATCAAACTATTCATTATCTTTTTATAATTTTCTTCCTTTGCCCTCATTTCCCTATCCAATTTTTCCTCTAATACAATGTAACTCATCTATCTGAGAAACAATGCCTTTATCAGAAAAATTTGCTGTAAAAATTCTTCCTCAGTTTCCTACTTTCCTTCTAATTTTGATTCTATTGATAAACTTTAATTTCATGCAATCAAAATCATCCATTTTACTTCCTATGATCCCCTTTATCTCTTATTTGGTCATAAACTTTTCCCTTATCATAGATCTGAGAAGGAAAATTTTCCACCCTCCCCTAATTTGCTTGTGCTATCACTTTGAAAGTATTATCTTCAATTTACTATGTACTTATTTCTCCATTAGAATGTAATGTTGGGGCAGCTAGGTGGCACAGTGGATGGAGCACCAGCCCTGAAGTCAGGAGTATCTGGATTCAAATCTGGTCTCAGATACTTCCTAGCTGTGTGATCCTGGGCAGGTCACTTAACCCCAATTGCCTCAGCAAAAAAGAAAAAAAAAAAAAGAATGTAATGTCCATGAAGACAGGGATCATCTTACTTGTTTATATTTGTATTGCTGTCACTTAGCACAGAGCCTGAAACATAGTAAGTGCTTGACAAATGTTTGTTCTGTCTATATACTTAAATATTAAAGCAAGTTGTGTATAATGGATTTGCAGTTTCGTATTCCACCTTTTTCTATTCTACTCTGTATATAGAAGTGCTCATTTTAATTTATATTAAGTTCAAAATAAAAAATCATAGCAGTAAAAAATAAAAATGATTTTTGCAGTCTACTTAACTCACCCCAAATATGCCCTTTCCATCCAAAATAAATCAAATGGTTAAAATGTGTCCACCAAAAATAATGTTTTCATAGGTACTTCCAACTATGAGATGAGGATAATTACCAGTTGGCTTAATGCCAGCATAGCTTAGATTTGTTCATATTGTGAATGTGATATTAGACATAGGACTACATATGTAGAAAACTGGCACAAAAGTTGAGTGCCTTATAATTAGAGCTTTCTCAGCAGAGCAGAATCAGGAGACAGTTAACTCACCAGAGGATGTTCATATCAAGATCAGAGAGCATCATAGAATCTTTGATGATTATCACAATCATGACTACATAGGCAATCAGCACATCAAGATCACAAACTCCCAGAAACTTTGCTCCAGGATTTGGTTTCTACCCACCCCGATCTGTTCTTAAAACACTAACTGAAAAAAAAAAATGGGATTATGTGACCAATAAAGAGCTAGATATATATATATATATACATATATATATATATAAAGAATTAGATACTTCCTCTGATCATAATGACTTCTCAGACCTAAAATAGAGATTATAAATAAAAAGTAAAGCAATTTCAACTGTCTCTATGGTCTAGGATATCAAGAACCCTAACAAAGTAAAAATCTAATAAACTAATAGCAGAGTAAACTAATCCACAACCCCTAATAAATTCATACACCATTCTCTCCCCCATCACCTACCACATTCTGGTAGGGCTACACAAGTCAACCCATGGGCCTGTCATAGAACTCAGGTATACCAAACCTCCTCTTCTCCCAGAAGTTAATTGGGAATAGACTAAGGTAGTAAACATGAGTTGTCAAAGGTGAAAGAAACTGAAATAGATTTGCAGTCTAGCCCCCAGGCATACCATTTTTTTTAATTTAATGACTAGGAGTCAGAGAGAGCAGTAAGAGAATATAAAGAGAAAATATAAAGGGAAAAGACTGAAATTATCAAAGATTTCAGGAGGTTAAAAATCTTAAGTATAAGCATATAAATCAACTGGGAAAATAATGATAGAAGGGAATTTGACCTCCAAATCATCTAAAAGAATCTAGGTATCTATAAATAAATGTTGTGTATGACAAGAAAGCAAATCATTATTTTATGAGGCATAGGATTCTATGGATTCCCAAGAGATTATGTAATTGCAGAAAAATATACTTACATGATTTAAAAGAAAAATAAGTGAAATTAGAATTTTGTTGTCTGAAGCGCAGAAATAATTGGCAGAACAGAAAAACTTGAATCAACATGGAAAGTTTCATCAAAGAAACAAAAGAGAATTGTTGATTAGGAATATAAATACCTAGAAGTAAAAAAAAAGTCTAGAATAAGAAAAGCATAAAACAAAAATGTTCAAAAGAAACATGATCTCCATGTAAGTAAAACAAAGTCTTCTGTAAAACAAGATGCATAGGGGGCAGCTAGGTGGCGCAGTGGTTAGAGCACCAGCCCTGAAGTCAGGAGGACCTGAGTTCAAATCTGGTCTCAGACACTTAATATTCCCTAGCTGTGTGACCCTGGGCAAGTCACTTAACCCCAATTGCCTCAGCAAAAAATAAAAAAAAATAAAAAAATAAAAAAAAAACAAGATGCATAGAGATCACTTTAGAACTATAGGTCTCCTGTAAGAACATGACAAGTCAAAATACCTGAACAATGTAATACAAGAAATGATACAATTAAACTGCCAAGAAGCTCTGAATACAAAGAACAAAGTAACAATCCAAAGAACCCCATAGATTACCTCCAGAAACTCAAGGCTGAAAACTCCAAGAGATATTGACTAAATTTAATAATTCCATATAACATAATAAATTTAAAAGTGCCTGAAAAAAAATTTACCATCCATCAAATGAATCCAAAAAAGGAGTAATGCCAATCATGCTATCAGATAGTGAAAAACGAACATTTGCAAAATAAAAAGAGATAAACAAGGAACCTTTATGCTGCAAAGAACCACAGGCTACAAATCATTTATCAAGATTAAACTTAATTAATTAAAATAAATGCTTTAGCATTTAAATTCATGAAGAAAAAATAATTCAACTCTACAAGAAGACATAGACAGTAACATGATAGTAGCAAGTGATTTCAATGTCCTCTCAAATTTGAACAAGATAAACCAAAGCAAAAATAGAAAATAAACAAATTGCCAGAAAACCATAGCTCTGAAGTGTGATATATGTCTTAAAAAATATTTATAGATGCTCTTTTCTTTAATCAGTCTTATTTGTTATTGATTCCTCCCTATACAGAAGTCTACCTATCTACTAAATAATTATAGTCAAACAAAACAAATCAGTACATTAGACATATTGGAAAAGACATGTTTCATTCTTCACCTCTGCCTCTGCTGGGAGGCAGGAGGGAAGCTCCATCATTAGGCTTCTGAAGTAACAACTGGTTATGGCATTGATCCTTTACATTACATTGATCATCATGAAAAAATGTTCTCCTAAACTGAGTGGCTTTCCATCAGTTGGAGAATCGCTGAATAAGTTATGGTATATGAATGTTATGGAATATTATTGTTCTATAATAGGATGATTTCAGAGAGGTCTGGAGAGACTTATATGAACTGATACAAAATGAAATGAGCAGAACCAGGAGATCATTGTACACAGCAACAAAAAGACTATATGATGATCAATTCTGATGGATGTGGCCTTTTTTCAACGAGATGATTGAGACCAGTTCCAATGATCTCATTATGAAGAGAGCCATCTGCAGCCAGAGAGGACTGTGGGAACTCAGTGTGGATCACAACATAGCATTTTCACTCTTTTTGTTGTTGTTTGCTTGCATTTTGTTTTCTTTCTCATTTTTATTCCTTTTTGATCTGATTTTTCCCTGTGCAGCACAATAATTGTATAAATCTATATATATACATATATATAGATATAGATATATATGTATATCTATATCTATATATATGTATATATATTGGATTTAACATATATTTTAACATGTTTAACATATATTGCCATCTAGGGGAGGGGTTGGGGGAAAGGGGAAGAAAAAAAAAGAAGAAAATTTGTTCTCCTACTTTTGCTTATATCACTCTGTATCATATCATAAAAGTCTTCCCAAGTTTCTCTCAATTTATCATTTCTTCTGTATAATATTATTACCATTATATTCTCCAGTTTGTTCAGCCATCCCCCAACTGGTTGGATACCCACTCTGTTTCTGGTACTTTGTTCCTATAAAATGTGCTTGATAAAGATTTCTTTTGGGATATAGATTTTGGGATATATCCCAAGTAGTGATATTGCAGGATCAAAGAGTATGTACAAGTTATTGATTTGGGAGCACAATTCCAAACTTTTTTCTCCTCACACATCCCAGGAGCTGACACTCATGAGGTACCCCCTCAGTGTCACAATTTAAATCCCACAGCAGCAATTTAAAATCTGGCTTTATAGATCACCCCCACTGACATCTCTCTCTGTCCTTCATCTTTCAAAGATCTGATGTCAATTAATGTCATCATGTCTGAAATCCAACTCACTTAAACATGCCTAACAACAAAGTCAACCAAAATTTGTTCCAGTTCTGGAAATCCCTATGAAAATATTTCCCCATTCCCTAAACTCAAAAATTAATTAGTAATAGACAAGAAGGAAAGATAGAAATCCTAAGCTCATAACCCACTCAAAAATCTTAAATTCCCCAAATATATAACTAATAAGTATAATAGAAAAAACACTGGTCTGGAGTCTAGAAGACCCAGTCTTAATCCTTTGTAAACTTGAGCAACTTAACCTCTGTTTCAAGATAATAATAGCACCTTCTTTCCTCTCCCCCTTCCCCTGTCCCACGTTGTTATGAGAATAAATTGAGATAATATTTAACAAGGTCTTAACATAGTACTTCATGCAAAATAGGTGCTATGTAAATGTTAGCTGCTAGTTAGATGATCCCAGATTCTCTACTTATTGTTCTATACCTCAGCAAGCCTTTTCTCTCATAGTGAGTATAGAGTTTCATATCCAAACATAAGGGGAACCTACACAGAGGAGCTAACCCTTGGGGGGGGGGGAAGAGTTTCTTTTTTTAAATCCATCCTCAGTAATCTAATCACAGTCTCTCCCCAGCCTTCAAGTATTACAGCCTTTCCATCCCAACACTTTATTCTTCTTTCTAACTGATAGTGAAGCCATGCTTATTTACATCCTACTCCTACATCTTCCCACCAGGACAATCAAGGACACCCAAGAGAGAACATTCCTCTGCTCCATCCTTCTCCCTTCTCTTCCTTTTCCCTCTTTTTTTTCCTCTTTCCCTTTGCCTTTTTCTCATCTGCTTTTTATTTTTTCTCCTTCAAGTCCCTCGCTGACCCTTCAATAAGCAACCTTTTTTTTCCAGGCAGGCTCTGAGCCACAGGAAAAACAAAAAAATGTTTACAGGATTTAATTGGCAGGCCACCCTGGGCATGTGTTTACGATTGCTGACAGTGGAGACTCGAGAGTATATTCAGACTTTGGGCTGGTGTGCCACCTTGTGGCATTCCCTTGAAAACTTTCAAGATTGTGTGAGGAATTGCTCAGATCCGTCTGTTGCTCCCAGAAGCCTGGCAGGTGATGATGGCTGCCATATGACTCTGGAAGAGAGGAACCATCGAAACTGTGGACCATTACATCCTCACACCCCAGGAATGGCTCTATGTCAACAAAGAAAGCACCTAAATCTGGTCCTGAAGGCAAGTAATTCATAGAATATTTTAGATAAAGAACCTTCAGAATAATCCATCCCAACATAACTATTTTACAGAAGAGGAAACTGAGACTCAGAGACATTGAGTGAATTGGTCACAGCTTGGTGGCACAGTGGGTAGAGCCATAGACATGGAATTCAGAAAACTCATTTTCCTGAGTTCAAATCTGGTCTCAGACACTTAATCCTGTTTGCTTCAATTTGAAGGAAATGCCAAACCCCATTCTTTTATTTTTTGCCAAGAAAAGTCCAAAAAGGGGTCACAAAAAAATCAGACACAAAATGAAATGACTGAACAGCAAATAGGCACAGGGATAGAATCAGGAAGAGTCTGGAGTTAGGAAGACCTGGATTCAAATCCAGCCTCAGATTTTTACTAGCCATATGACTACTCAATATTTGTCTGTCTCAATTTCCTCAATTATAAAATATCATCTACCTCCCCATTATTGTAAAGATAAAATGTGTATTTGTAAATTGTGCAGCACAGTGCCTGGTACATTGTAAGTGCTTAATAAATGCTCTCTCCCTCCTCTTCATGTAGCTAACAAGTAGCAGAGCTGAGAGTTGAGTAGAGGGCTAGTCCAGTGGTCTCTCACTATTTCACAGCTGCACTGGACAGAATGAAGACACTGGTGGACAGATTATAAGCTCGTAGGTCTTAATCTCCTTCTCAACAAAAGGTATCCAATATAATAGGCTTTGTGAAGCACTTGCTTCTACTGGCAGAGGGTAAGTACAACTTTGTCCAAGAGTCCCTATAAGCGCTTAAATTTCTTCAACAACTCAGAATTAACTGAACTTAACACCTGGTTAGCAAAAATAATTTTAAAAGACAAGGAACCATCAGAGAGAATTAGCTTCCCCTTTCCTTTCTTTCTGTAACAACGTCTGTACTCTCAGAGTCTCCATTTTCACTATCAGCAGCAGCACTATAATGTAATATCAAAGTCTCCCAACACCCACATCCAACTGAATTTGTATTATAGAGTTGTTTTGAGAATGTCACATGCTGTTTATCCCAGACATATTTTGTGGCTAACCCCAAGTCATTGGCAATTTTTGAGGCAAGATTGAGGGGCACCTAGATGGCATAGTGGATAGAGCACCAACCCTGAAATCAGAAGAATCTGAGTTCAAATCTGACCTCAGACACTTCATACTTCCTGGCTGTGTGTCCCTGGGCAAGTCACTTAACCCCAATTGTCTCAGCAAAAAAAAAAAAAAAAACCCACTGGAAAAAATTAGACTCCACAGTATGGTTCTGTGTTCAAATCATGACTTTATATCTATGTGACCTTAAACAAGTCATTCTTGATTTCAGTTTTCTCATCTAAAAAGCAAAGAAGCTGTACTAGTTGGCCTCTAAGCCCCTGCAGCTCAGAATCTAGGCTTCAGTTTCACTAATTATGGCTGTGGAATCTTGTGCCTACTGTTATTATGAGCCAGCTTCTGTCTTGGACCAAAGCTGGGAAGTCTATTCCACATTCACTTCCTACAGAATTGCCCTCAATCAGTCCCATCCAGTCTCAACTCCAAGGTCTTTTGTCATTCCCATGCTGATAGGGGCAAGAAAAAGTCTAGGAGATCCACCCCATACCTCATTCTACAGCACATTCTAGGTAGACAAACCAAGATACAGAAATCCAGCTAATTCCTACAAGAGAAATTTATTGTCTCCCTCTCCTAATAAAATGGGAAAAGAGGACTGAGAGACCTGAATTTAGAACCAGGTAGACTCTAAGGACCTACTGGCTTGGTGGGTCAATGAAAGTCACTTTATCTCTTGCATATCCAGTTTCCCATCTGTAAAACATGAATGATGTCACCTGCCCTACTTAATTCACAAGTTAATTGTGAGAATAAAATGAGATCATGGGTATGAAAGTGCTTTGGAAAAATACAAAGTTGTAGGGCAGTGAGGTGGCACAGTGGATAGAGCACCAGCCTTGAAGTCAGGAGGATCTGAGTTCAAATCTGGTCTGAGACACTTAACACTTCCTAGCTGTGTGACCCTAGGCAAGTCACTTAATCCCAATTGCCTCAGCAGCAAAAAAAAAAAAAAAAAAAAAAAAAAAGTTAAAAATGTTAACTGTAAAAAAAAAAATACAAAACTCTATATGATCTATATATAAGTGGAGTTTGTTACTTCAAATTTTCTGATCTGACACATTTATAGCTATTAATAACCAATTTGCCCTGTATAGATACAGAGTCAAGATTCTCTAGTCCTTAGCATAGTGCCTGGTACATAGTAGGTGCTTAATAAATGCTCATTCTCTCCTTCCCTCCCTTTCCCTCACATAGCTAACAAAAAATAGAGTTAGGGACCTTTTGTCCAGGTTAGGGATCCAATGATCTTTCCATATTCCATAAATAAGGAAACTTAGGAAGCAAAAGTTAGGATATAGAATCTAGACATGAGAAGATATTCTTCAGAAAACTTAAATACTATGGGATTTCTTCACAGTTTTACTTTCCTCATACACATCCTTTCATTTCCTGTTTCCGTATCTTTGTATTAGCTGCCCTGCGTATCTGAAATGAACTCCATTCCTCTTGGAATACTTAATCTCTCCATTACTCAGTTTGTGCTAACTTTTACATGAAGCCTTTTCTGATCATCCTAGTTTCTAGTGCCTTTTCACCCATACCCATAATCTTGAACTTATTTCTTACAGACATACAATACAAGGTAAGTTTTTTTTTTTGAGAGCAAAGACAACTTTTGTTTTTCTTTATATTTCTAGCACTTAGCACACCTAGCAGATAATAGGATCTTAATAAATACTTATTAATAGATTGATACTGCATAGTGTATAAAACATAGCTTATTCCCCAGAAATCCACAGGAATAGATCTTAGTTGTATTCTGCAAAGCAAATAAAAATCAAGAGAATTCAAGGAACTTGCTTAGACCCATTATGAAAATGAAAGGATAGAATCATGGACCAATTTATCCTTATAGATCATGTGAGTACATAGTTGTTTGTAAGTTGCCTCCCCTTTTAGATGTATCTCTTTAAGGACAGAGACATTTCTGGCTTTTCTTTACATACCTAGAACTTATACAATGCCCTATAATAGTAATGCTGTTTGTTCTTCTTAGAGGTAAAAGAATTCTTAGAGGTCACCAATTTCACCTCGTTTGAGAATCTCTCTTTCTCAACATATCGTTGCCAACACCAGCCCTGAAGTCAGGAGGACCTGAGTTAAAATCTGGTCTCAGACACTTAACACTTCCTGGCTGTGTGACCCTGGGCAGGTCACTTAACTCCAATTGACTCAGGAAAAAAAAAAAGAAACATATTATTGCCAAAAATCTGCTTAGTGTTTATTTCCCATCACAAGAAAAAGCCTCATTACCTGAGATTTTTTCCCCTTTCTTGGAAAGTTCTAATTATTAGAAAATTGCCCAAAATTGGCCTCCTTACAATTCCAACCAATAAACAATCAAGGGCTGTCCCCCATACCTGAAATTTTCTTCTTCCTTATCTCCATATTCTGTCTTCCCTGACTTCCTTCAAATCCCATTTAAAATCTTACCTTCTATAAGAAATCTTTCCCGATCCCCCTCAATTTTAGAGCATTCTCTCTATTAATTACCTCCAATTTATCCTGTCTTTATCTTGTTTGTACAAAACTATGTTATCTCAAACTATACTGTGAGTTCCTTGAGAACAGAGGCTATATTTGCATTTCTTTGTATCCCTAGCACTTAGTACAATACCTAAACTATAATGGGTACTTAATAAATGGATATGGACTGACCAGCTGAATCATATAGAGCATTACATAGTTAGATACCACAGAATAGGTGACCATGCCTGGCCATGTATGTGTTATAAAAGACACTGGGATCTTTTCCATCCTTGTTAAGAGGACGCCAATTGCTCCTTTCAAACTAAGCCATTTTTAGCCTCACTTCTTACCTAGCCTTTAATTACTGAATGGGCATAGCCTCAAACAAATCTAGCTTAAAAATTAGGTCAATGTCTCCCACTGCATCTGGGGCCATTGCCAGTCATCTTGACCTAAATATGTCTTGCCACTGGACCCAGATGTCTCTGGAGGAGAGAGTAAGACTGATCACTTTGCACAACTCTATCTCACTTAAATCCAGTTCATTTGCTAGTCAAGACATCTTCCCACTGATGTCATTGGCCCTCTTCAAGAGAAAAAGATAAACAACCTTGCATTATATTTACTCAGTACTTCCCCCTCCACTACCTCCAGGAGGGCATCCCTAATCTACTAGTTTGAGCAAGGGACTCCCTAATTAGTAATTATCAATGTCACTTACTTTTAATTTCAATATAGAACTACAGGATTTAGAGCTGAAAGGGACCTTAGACATCACTTAGTCCAAACTCTTTATCCAAACTCTTTATTACACATTAAGAAACAGATCCACAATCACAACATAACATTTTCATGCTCTCTATTGATGTTTGCTTGGATTGTTTCCCTTCTCAGATTTTTTTCTTGTAGATCCAATTTTTCTTGCACAGCAAGATAACTGTAAAAATATGTATACACATAATCGACTTATCAGGTATTTTAACATAATTAACATGTAGTGGACTTCCTGCCATCTAGGAGAGGGGTGGGGGTTAGGGGGGAAAAATTTGTAACAGAAAGCTTTGCAAGGGTCAATGTTGGAAAATTACCCATACATATGTTTTGCAAATAAAAAGCTTTAATAAAATGGAAAAAAAATGAAATGAAAAAAAGAAACAGATCCACAAAAGTTATAAACCCAAGTTAGCAGTCAGAATTTGAATATCTTCTGACTACAAATCTACTGCTTTTCCCACCACACTAGTATCACTAATCAGAACTATAACTAGGATAAACAACTAGGGTTTTTGCCCCAGGGCACCAAAATTTTGAAAATACAAAAACTTTAAATGACTCTTTTATGAAAAGGATATAATTTTAAATTTTATAACATTTATATTTTGACATTTTCACTCCTTCAACACTGTAGAAATTAGGTAGCAAAAATAATTAGTTGGAAGCTCATATATATGGTAGACTTCCTCTTCCTCAACAACCTACCCCTGCGACAGCCCCCATTCCAGGTGAATTATTTCTCATGACCCCTGAAATGAACCCCCAACTGTGGATTCCTCTGTAAGGGACTGATGCAGAGTCTCCCACCTCATGGTTGAGCATGTTCCAAGCTATTTGCCCTGAATGCTAAAATTGTTAGGTATGTCTCCAGTCCCAATGAAGCAGTAATGTAATCTGTCCATTGGCTGTGCAATCAGCTATCTCCTTCTGTTATACATGTCATTGTCTTTTATATCATTTATTGTACTATGGTGTCAAACTCAAATAGAAAATAAAGACTTCTAAATAATACATAAAGATTTCTGCAGGTGCTGTTGACTTAGAAAACCACATTATTTTTGCTTTATTGCATGATTACTAAATGGTGCAATAGATAGAACAGTGACTCTAAAATCAGGAAAACTTGACTTCAAATCCAGCTTCAGACACATACTAGCTGTGTGAACATGGGCAAGCCACTTAACCCTGTTTGCCTCAGTTTCCTCATCTGTAAATGAACTGAAGAAGGAAATGACTGACTGCTCCAGTATCTTTGTCAAAAAAAAAGAAAAAAAAAAACAAATGGGATCACAGAGAGTCTGGAAGAACTCAACAACAAAATGCTTTATTGTATTTTTTTATTTATTTTGTTAAATATTTTCCAATTGCATTTTAATCTAGTTTGGGCAGTACACTAGAATGTTGTAGGCTGTATATTTGACAGTTGTATGATTTTTTATGCCCATTTTGTGGGAGTTTATTACTTTTCAAGTTACTTGAAATTTTGTGACCTATATCCTGAAAAACAAAATCGTTAATGCTTTGTCTTCCCACAACCTACCGTTTGACTCAAATATGTCATTTTCAAAAGAAAGGAGTTAGCTGTAGTGAGGGAAACATAATATTCCCCAGATACCTTCAGTCAGACCTCCATATAGTTATCCCTTGTCCCTTTCCAACTTCTCTTTATGTATCATCTTCCTCCAATAAAAAGTAAAGTCCTTGAAGATAAGGACTAAGTAAAATGCTTTTATTTGTATTCCCAGGCACATAATAAGAGCTTAATAAATGCTTTATTTCTCTATATACAATTGATTTAGTAAGGTAAGTTGAATTAAAGACAGTGACATATTTATAGAAGCCATACTAGGAACAAAACACTAGAAAGAATATATTTCTAAGCACAAGGGTTTGAGAGAACAGAACTGAAGAAGACATTTAAGGAATCATTGTGTTCCATCTCCACAGAGTAGAAACTAAATTCCTTTTAGGAAAAGAAATCATAATGTACATTATTCAGTCAATAAACATTTTTATGTGATTCAGCTAAAAGACTTATGTTTTAAACTTATGTATCTTAACATTATTTTTTAATTTTGAGTTCCAAATTCTCTCTCTCCTGTCCCTCCCCCATTTATTGAGAAGACAAGCAACATGATATCAATTATTCATGTGAAATCATGCAAAAGATATTTCCATATTAGTCATGTTGCAAAGGAAAAAAGCAAGAAAAATAAAGATTTAAAATTATACTTCATTTTGTACTCAGGGTTCATCACTTGTCACTCAGTGATAGCATTTTTTATGATTTTTTATGAGAATTGTCTCAGATCACTATCTTGATCAGAGTAGCTAAGCCTTTAATAATTGATCATCATTACAATATTGCTGTTACTGTATACAATGATTTCTTGGTTCTTTTCACTTCATTCTGCAACAATTCATATAGGTCTTCCCAAGTTTTTCTGAAATCATACTGCGTATCATTTCTTATAGCACAATAGTATTTCATCACAATCATATATCCACAACTTTTTCAGCCATTCCCAAGTTGATAAATATCCTCTCGATTTCTAAATCTTTGCTAGCACAAAAAGAGCTGCCATAAATATTTTTGTACATATGGGTCTTTTTCTTGTTCTCTTTGGGATTCAGACCTAGAAGTATTGCTGGATTGAAGAATGTAATCTATTTTATAGCTCGTTGGGCAAAGTTCCACATTGTTCTTGAGGATAGTTAGGCCAGTTTATAACTGTATCAACAATGCATTAGCATACCTATTTTTGCACATCCCCTCTATCATTATCATTTTCTTGTTCTGTCTTGTTAGCCAATGTAATGGGTGTGGGTGGTACTTCAGAATTATTTTAATTTACATTTCTCTAATCAGTGATTTACAAGATTTTTTTATGTAATTGTAGATAGCTTTGATTTCTTCTTCTGAAAACCATTTGACCACTTATCAACTGAGGAATGGCTCATATTTTTATAAAATTGGTTCAATTCATGAGAAATGATGTTTTTATCATGAAATTTGCTATAAAAATTCCCAGTTTTCTGTTTTCCTTCTAATTTTGGTTCCATTAGTAAACTTTTTAAATTTCATGTAATCAAAATTATCCATTATACTGTGATCTTCTCTATCTCTTGTTTAATCATAACTCTTCCCTTATCCATAGGTCTGACAGGTAAAATTTTTCATGCTCCCTAATTTGCTTGAGATATCACCCTTTATATCTAACTCCTGGATCCATTTTGACTTTCTCTTGATAATTTGGGGTGAGATTTTGGTCTATACTCAGTTTCTACCAAATTGCTTTCAGTTTTTTCCTTCCCTTCCTTTTTCCATCTCTCCCTCCCTCCCTGCAACATTTCACCCTTTAATACCCTTCCTCCATATTGGCCCCCTTCCTCTCATTGTTGATTTCCTCCTGGGGTCTCCATTTTAGGGAGTGGTCCAGCTTAGCCAACCAGCATTCCCCTCTCAGCTGTGAGGACTTTCTAGACTTCAATACCATGTCTTAGCCACAATCTGAAACAATAACTTCCCTCAATGCCTGGGGTCTACCCATCCTGGAATATTTATCATTTCCTCTTATGTTGTCACTCTAAAACAGAGGCTCTTAAACTTTTTCCACTTTTTTCACCCAAGACTCCTTTTCACCCAAGAAATTTTTTACACAATACCAGGTATATAGGTATACAAATCAAACATTTACTGATGATAAATTATAATTTTATGACCCACACATTCAGTTGCACAACACTATATGGGGTTGTAGCCCACACTTTAAGAAGCTTTGTTCTACAATATACCTCTGCTATGTCTGTCCCTTCTCCTATGATCAGGTTCCTCCTGGGGTTTCCATTTTGGGGAAGAACCCAGAACAACCAACCTCCTTTCCCTTTCCCACTTCAATAACACGACCTTTTAATTTGTTTCAGCCCTTTTTTGCATATGATCTCCCTCACTTAGGATGTAAGGTCCTTGAAGCCAGGAACTTTCTTTTTGTTTATATGTATATTCTCAATGTATCATATAATACTTGGCTCATAGTAAGTCCTCAATAAATTTTTACTGTTTTGCCCTCCCATATCCTCCCAGTTAATAGTGTATCCCTACTCAAATTACCCTGTATTCAGGATCATATTGATATAGACTTAGAGATAAAAGGGACTTCAGAAGCTGCCTTGTCCAACCCTCTTGTTTTATAGATGAGGAAACTAAGATTCATTTTTGCCTAAGATATTAAGTATCAGAAGAGGAATTTGAATCCAGGTCCTTTAACTCCATAATCAGTGCTCTTTTCCTGTACTTGTCTATATAGTGTAACACTTTTCACCCCACATATGAGGTCATAGAGAATAAAAATAATTTCTTTTTTTACTTTTATTTCCCTAGTCCCTAACCTAGTACCTTGCTCATAGTAAGTTCTTAATATATGTCTCTTGAGTCAATATATATTGAGTACTAAACACAGAACATAATACTTGTGTTTGATCATAACTAGGAAGAAAGCAAAGGAGCGGAGAAGAGAGGGAAGAGGAGAGCAAAAGTCCAGTGGAAAATAAATAGAAATGGGTGAACTTCTCCCAATTATACCCACAGAATGCTCTTTACCATTGGGATTAATGGGGAAACTATCCCTATGCTACCTCCCATTCAAGTCCATTCAGTACTTTCTCTTAGGGATTATAAGATGGCAGCTGTATACCTCAAGAACCAAAAAGTCAATTGAACAAAAAATTTTTAATATCTATAGGATTTCTGTTCAAAGATGTAAAAAAAGAGCCTGTGGAGAGAAGACTCACTGAATACTTTCTTAGAAATTGTAAATTATTCTTTCTCCTCCAAAAGGACCAGTGCAATTTTTGAAAACAGAGATGATTTCATCTCCAGTTGACTGGCATTGATGCTGAGGAAAAAAAAAATGTGAATTTCCAACTGACAGCAAGAAGAAGGAAAAGCCCCATGGATATGCACAACCTCTGACAGTCCTAAAGAAGATTTATATTAATTTCCTCTTAAGTGCTTTTCTCCCCTCTTTCCCAAGGGAGGCCAGCTCACTCATACATCCCTAGGGAGGGCTCACTAGAGCCCCCTCACCCATCACTGACACTGTCAGCTTTTGGGTTGGGTGGGGGTTGGAATCAAAGAGCAAGTTTCAGCAAGAAATGGGGGCTCCTGTTTTCTCTTTGTGCAGCTCAAGAAGAGAGGATGAAAATTCCCTGAAAGAGCATTGGACCAGGGTAAGGCTAGAGTAAAACAAACACCTATCCCATTTTACTAGCTTTGCTTCTGACTCTCTAGAATGCTCCACTTTCCCCACTTCCACTTCAAATACAACTCTTTTTTAAAGTCTTTTTTGTGTGTTGTCTTCTCCCATTACAACGTAAGCTTCTTTAGGACAAGGATCGTGTTTTTATTTATATTTGTATTAATAGTGTTTAGCACAATCCTTGGCACATAATAAATACTTTTAAAATGTACTATTTCTATACTTAAAAAGAAAAGCAAGCTGTGTATGAGATTTGTAGTTTCAAATATGAGTCCTTTTGTTCAATTATATATGTGTTCGTTTTAGTTTATATTTAAGTTTGCAATTTAAAAAGAGAGGAGAAGGGGAAAAGAGAGGAAGTGAGAAGGGAGGGAAGCAGGAAGGAAAGGAAGGAAGAGAGGGAGGGAGGGAATGAAGGAGGAAAGGAAAGAGGGAGAGAGGGAGGAAGGAAAGGTAAGAGGAAGGGAAAAAGGGAAAAAGAAAGGGAGGAAGGAAAAAAGTAAGGAAAAGAGGGAAAGAGGGAAGGAAGAAGAGAGGGAAAAGGGAGGGAAGAATGGGAGGTAGAAAAGAAGCAGAGAAATTCTGAGTCAGAAGACCAATATTTATATCTTAACTCTACCACTTACAAAATCATACAATATTAAATAGTAACAGTGATAGCAACCTTGTTTCAACCCTAATCTTATTGGGAATGGTTCTAGTTTATCCCCATTACATATGATGTTTGCTGGTGATTTTGAATAGATGATACTGATCATTTTAAAGAAAACTCCATTTATTCCTATGCTCTTCAGTGTTTTTAATAGGAATGGATGTTGGATTTTGTCAATTATTTTTTCTGCATCTATTGAGATAATCATATGATTTCTGTTAGTTTGGTTACTGATATAATCAATTATGCTAATAGTTTTCCTAATATTGAACCAGCCCTGCATTCCTGGTATAAATCCTACTTGGTCATGGTGTATGATCCTGGGGATAACTTGCTGTAATTTCTTTGATAATATTTTATTTAAGATTTTTGCATCAATATTCATTAGGGAAATTAGTCTGTTTCTAGAATTTAGTAGGACTTCTTCTTTCCCTATTTTCCAAATAGTTTGCATAGTATTGCAATTAATTGTTCTTTAAATGTTTGGTAGAATTCACTTGTAAATCCATATAGTCCTGGAAATATTTTCTCAGTCACTGATTAATAGGTTGATCAATTTCTTTTTCTAAAATGAGATTATTTAAGTAATTTATTTCCTTTTCTGTTAGTCTGGGCAATCTATATTTTTGTAAGCATTCATCCATTTCACTTAGATTATCAGATTTATTGACATACAGTTGAGCAAAATAACTCCTAATTATTACTCTAATTTCCTCTTCATTGATGAAAAGTTCACTTTTTTCATTTGTGATACTAGCAATTTGATTTTCTTCTTTCTTTTTCCTAATCAAATGAACTAAATGTTTATTTTGTTGGTTTTTTCATAAAACCAACTCTCAGTTTTGTTTATTAGTTCAATAGTTTTATTACTTTCACTTTTATTAATCTCTCCTTTTATTTTCAGAATTTTAAATTTGGTATTTAATTGGGGGGGTTAGTTTGGTTTTTTTCTAGCTTTTTTAATTACATGCCCAATTCATTGATCTTCTCTTTCTCTATTTTATTCAAGTAAGCATCTAGAGATATAAAATTTCCCCTAAGAACTGCTTTGGATGCATCCCATAACTTTTGGTATGTTGTCTCATTATTTCCATTCTCTTGGATGAATTATTGATTGTTTCTATGATTTGTTGTTTCACCAACTTGTTCTTTAGGATTAGATTATTTAGTTTCTAATTAATTTTTTATCTAGTTTTCTTGGCCCTTTATTATATCATGATCTCAAAAAGATGCATTTACTCTTTCTGCTTTTTTGCATTTGATTTCTTTTAATTATTTAATTGTTTAATTAATTATTATTAAAGGTAGGATTTAAACAGAAGTCTTCTTGGCTCATGTTAAAGCACCCTCTCCCCCATATCCCATCATCTTTCACAAGCCATTCACAATCCTTCCATATCTTCTCATTTGGGCAATTTTTTAATTCTTGCCTTTCCATGAACTCTTTACAGACAATCCATTCCACTTGCTGTAAGATTTCTCCTGTCTCTTTTACTATCTTTTTTTATTAATAAAGCTTTTTATTTGTATAACATATGTATGGGTAGTTCCCCAGCATTGATCTTTACAAAGCTCTGCATTACAACTTTTACCCCCAGTTCCCTCCCCTCCCCTAGATGGCAGGAAGTCCACTACATGTCAACAATATTGAAATACTTGACAAGTTGTGCAAGAAAAATCCTATCTACAAGAAAAAAAAGAAAATCAAAGAAAAAGGCAACACAATGCAAGCAAACATCAATAGAGATCATGAAAATGTTACATTGTGGTCCATATTTCATATCCCTCTCTCTGGGTGTATATGGTTTTCTTCAGTGAACAATTGGAACTGGTTTGAGACAATTCTTTGTTGCAGAGAGCCATGTCCATCAGAATTAATCATCATGTAATATTGTTGTTGCTGTGTATAATGATCTGGTTCTGCTTGTTTCACTCAGCATCAGTTCATGCAAGTCTCTCCAGGCCTCTCTGAAATCATCCTGTTGGTCGTTTCTTACAGAACAATAATATTCCATAACATTCATATACCATAATTTATTCAGCCACTCTCCAATTGATGGGCATCCATTCAGTTTCCAGTTTCTAGCCACTACAAAAAGGGCTGCCACAAACATTCTTGCACATGTGGGTCCCTTTCCCTCCTCTAAGATCTCTTTGGGATATAGGCCCAGTAGAAACACTTGCATTTGATTTTGAGGTAAAATAGGCACATTCTTGCTTTTAAGAAATTTATATCACATTGGAGGATCCAATATAAATAGGTCAGTAAACACAAGAGAATTTGTAGAAAGAGAAAAAACTAACAAGTGGGAGGCTCAGGGAAAGGCTTTGAAGAGATAACACTCAATCTTTAAAGGAAGATAGAGATTCCAACTATTGAAGGTGAGGATGGCTTGGGAGACATTTTATGTATAGACCCAGAAGAAAGGATATTGTATTTGGAGAACAGCTAATAGAATAGTTTGGGTGCAATTAAAAAAAATACATGAAGTAAATTGGAAGTAAGTCTGGAAAGACAGGTAGAAGTCAGACTTTAGGTGTTAGATTAAAGGAGTTCCATTTTATGCTAGAACTAATTGGAATTATGGAAAGTTTTAGGGCATAGAGGTGATACAATCAGACATGTACCTTAGAAAAACAATTGAGTTGGATTTAAGGGAAAAGCAAGATGAGTCGGAGAGGAGAAAAATTGAAATCAAAGAGATGGGGGATCGGGAGAGCTAAAAACAGAAAGGCTGCAACAATCCAGGTAAGAAATTATAAGAGTTTGAACTAAAAGAAGATTTGTGCATGGGTAAGGGAAAGGGCAGGTGAAAAGGATGTTGTGAAGGAAAGATCAACAAGAATCACTAAATAATTAAATTTTTGGAATAAGAGAGAGGGAAGAGTCAAAGATGATTTTAAAGTTGCCAATCCATATGTCTATATGTGTGGTGAAGCTCTCAGCAGCAACAGGGATGTTTCAAAGAAGCCTGTGTTGAGAATTAGGAGAAGGGTAGATAGCAATATGGGACTGCAATTAAGGAAAGAGATTAGGGTTAGAAGTAGAGGTCTGGGAATCATCTTCATAGAGAATATCATGGAATTTATGTCACCAAGAAGAACAATAGAGAGATGTGAAGTGTCAGAAATACCCATATTCAATGTAGGAGGTAAATGATGATTCATCAAAGGAGTGGTCAGAATGGTGGAAAAAAACATCAGAAAAGAGCCATAAAGAAAGAAAAGATCAGAAGTGAGTGGTAAGCATTGTCAAAGTCAAGGAAAGGTCAAATGGAATGAAGACTAAGAGAAAGTCATTGGACTTAGCAGTTTGGGTGGTAGAGTCAGAAATCAGCTTGCAAAAAATTAAAATGTGATTGAAGAGTGGAAAATAGAAGAAATGCTACTAAATGGGGAAATATTTACAATGATAGCTTGAGGAGACAGAAGGATCAAGTGAAGGTTTTTGAAGAATAGGGAAAATATCTCTATCTCCTTGCTTCCCTGGATTCCTTCAAATCCTACCTTTTTCAGGAGACCTTCTCAGTCCTTTTTAATGATAATGTCTTCCATGGTGTATGCACTATACTTGTGGAATCCCCCAATAGCAGATGAGCAACTGTGCTTCTGACTCTCTTTGTGTTCCCAGTGCTTAGCATATGATGTGAAATTAATAAATGCTTTTTAATTTGACTTAAGAAAATGGGCTCTTTCTCAGCAATTAGAACAAAGGAAGGAATGGTAAATAATCTGAAGGATTTCAAAATGTGGAGTAGAGTAAAGGAAATTCATGGAACTCTACTCTCTTAGTAAAGTAGGCAGAGAGGCTATTCATAAAAAAAAGTAGGAAAAAAAAGGTGTTATAGAGAACCAACAGAAAAATAAAAGGATTGCCTCACAGTGGTGGCAGCCTAATATATATTAGATTACAAATTTATAATTAATCCATTCAGCATGATTTCTTGGCTTTCTCTAGCAATTTTCAATCAAACTCAAGTCAAAGTAGGTAAGACAGCTGGAGTTTATAAAGCATGAATGTCAACTGCAGATGTGGGCAAGAGTTGATGTCATAAAGGGAAGAAATTGTAACCAAGGCTGGGATATTGGACTACAAAGAGGGATGGAGGGAGTGGCAGTCTCCAGGAAAATAAAGAATGGATTTAGAAATTAGAGAGACGGGGCAGCTAGGTGATGTAGTGGATAGAGCACCAGCCCTGAAGTCAGCAGGACCTGAGTTCAAATCTGAACTCCGACACTTAATACTTCCTAGCTGTGTGACCCTGGGCAAGTTACTTAACCCCATTTGCCTCAGCAAAAAAAAAAAAAAAGAAAAGAAAAGAAAAAAAAGAAAAATAGAAGTTATGGACAAGTAGATATGGGAAGAGAGGAGGTTTTGATTTAGAGAAAGGAATTTTTAAAAATTAAAAACATGGAGCTTGTACCCTTATAGGTGACAATAAGATTTAACATATGATCATTCTTGTGAGTGGCTGGGTTAGAGTAAAATTGAGGATCAGGGGAATTAAGGTTGTTGATCTAGAAGGCACTTCACTGTGTTTATTTTAAGCCCTGAGTATGAAGATTGGAGGTGAAGTAGAAAGAAATGTAATCCAAATTCTAAACTCACAGAAAAAAAAAAAAGGAGAAACACCTTTATCTGCCTGTGGTGATATACTCTGATGGAATGAACCTCAATAAAGAAGAGGTTCTTGAGCAATGGTGGCAAAAGATGTTCTGATAGTGACCACAAGGAGCAATTCATCTTGATCCAGTTTGTCTAGGTCATAAAAGGAGGAACATGAAGTAATTTTTTTAAATGGTTTACAGTACCTTCTGAAAAAAAGGTAGTTTTCCATGACTGTCAAAAGACAAAGAGTATGAAGCTATAGAATGGAGAAAATTGTTTTACTGTGGAGCAGGGGGAAATTGACACATTAATGTATTGTTGCTGGAGCTGTGAATTGGCTATTTGGGAAATAAAGAAATAATTAAAATGTCCATACATTTGGCACTAGACCCAAGGAAGGCAGTGACAAATAGAAAAGCCCTTTGTGCACCAAAATATTTATAGTAGCACTTTCTGTAATTGCACAGAACAGGAAATAAAGCAGATATTCTTTGATTGGAAAATGGCTAAACAAATTGCAATACATGAATATGATAAATATAGAGAAGTTTGAAAAGAGTTACATAAATTGATGCAAAGTGAATTCAAATATAAGAAAATAAAAACTCTTTTGGGATGGCTACATGGCACAGAGGATAAAGAACCAATATAGAGCCAGGGTCAGGAAGTCTCCTCTATACAAGTTTAAGTCTAACCTCAGATGCTTCCTAGCTGTGTGACCCTGGGCAAATCACATAACACTCTTTGCCTCATTTTCCTCATCTATACGATGACCTGGAGAAGGAAATGACAAACCACTCCAGTATCTCTGCCAAGAAAATCCTCAATAGGATGATAAAGAATCAGATATCATTGAATAACAATAACAACAAAACACTCCTTATCCCTCATTTACAGAAGTCAGTGTAGGATTCATATGAAGTTAATTTTTTCATTATTCTGTTTAGTTTTTCACAATTTTTTATCTTTTTTCCTCTTTTCATATATTATTATAAGACATACCAAAAAAAAAAAAAAACCCAAAACATACATTATAATAAGAAATAGTTCTCTGCATCGGGGTGAAGGGAAAGATTCATTGAGAAAGCAAGAGATTTCAACAAAAAAAATTATCTTAAAAATTGAGAAGGAGCTTCAGAAGGCAATAGGACTAAGGTAAGGAGACACAAAAAGGTGGGAAGAGAAGTAGCAGTGAGTTAAGGATTTTCACTTCAGCAGATGGTGATTCTGAATCAGGGATAAAGCATGCAGGAAGTGGAAGTGTTCCTGCTGTAAAATAAGGAAAGAAACAAGTAAACAGCAGTCTTTACCTCCAGAGCCCTATGATGACTAAGCTTAGGGGTCACTAAGCATAGGGGTTAAGGAGGAAATGGTACCAGCTTCCAAGATGGTAATTTGCACTTGGAATCTGGGGATGAAAACAGGATAGAATCAGCAGGGAATTCTCTTCAGTCATCTAAATCAATCTGGATTTAACTCATTTTTAGTATCATGTCAAAATGTCCAGAGGGGATGAGGATCCCCCAAAAGATGTATAGGATCATAGATATTTTTAGCTGGAAGAGACCTCAGAAACTATCAAATCCCATTCACCACCACTACCTTTCAATTTATCTATGAGGTAACTGAAGCCCTGAAAAGTTAATTGATTTGCACAGAGTTGCACATGTAATGAATGTCTGAGGCAAAATTTTAACTCAGATCTTCTTGACTCAAGTCCTCACTCTATTCTGCTCTCTAGCTGCTTCTTCAAAGTTTTAGGGCTTTTGATCTAAATCAGCCATTAAATCCAGTCATTAAAGATTCTTTTGTTAAAATGAAAAGCAGAGAGAGAAAAGATAGTTCGTGAGTAAAAGGAGTAGAACAAAAACATGAGAGAGAGAAAAATAATCACTCAACAATTATTTATCATATACTTATTAGGTCATCAGTATAACAAAATATGAAAACTTTTTGTTCCCCACAATGAGATTTTGTTTCACTCTTTGATTTTTTAACCAATCTACTTGCCTCACTTAACTATAAGGATTGAGCAAGAAGGCTAGATCTTTACTATATTGTAAATGTAATTTAATTAATGGAAAACTTGGGAAAACTATGCTGCTTTAGTCCTTTCCATATTTTCCTACCTCCTTCCTTTCTCCCTCACCTTTTCAGCACATTTTATACTGTGAGATCCAGATGGTCTTGAATGGTGAAAGTAAAGCAATGTGGCAGACTCTACTGGATAAGAGACACCTGCAGACTTTCCTTCTAATAGCAAGACTTCTTAAAGATATATTCAGAAATGAAATTTTCTACTAACCATTGATGATTACAAAAAAAGCAAACACCTAATTTTGGGCTTCTGTTTTCTTCACGATTTTCCCCTTCTCTTGAATAAATAATTATTTAGAAAACAAAATGTGAAACACCAATTTAGTGACCATCCTATGATACATCATTTACCTATTCAGAGCTCAGAAACTAAAGAGTTAATAGTGACATGAGATATTCCCAGATGAGCAATTATGATGGTTTGGATCTCTGGTCTGGTTTCCAAGAGAATTCTTGTGGCTAGTAGAACCCAAACTTGGATGCATAAATTGGTAGCCTAGATCTACCCCCTTCAGACTTTGCAATCATATACAAATAGAGACAGGGCTGCTAGGTGGTACAGTGTTTAGTGTCAGAAACACTCAACAGCAACAACAAATAGACATACATTCACAAATAAGATCTACAAACTTTATCCCAGCTAGGAGAGAAGTACCTTTTGTGAAAAATCAGTAATATCTAATCTAATGCTACATGAATTAAAAATTATGAAGAGTGATTCTATGCAGAGTTGTGTTGCAATTAAATTTTTTTAAAAGCTAATAATGTGTCATAATTTTCATAATCATTATTATTACCTAATAATTAGGGATGTTATGTTTATTTAAATGGCTTGGTTAGTATTATTTTTATAAAAATGGAGGATATTTTTTGCAGTTTTTCTTTTCTCACTTTGTTAAACTTTCTAAACCATATTTATAAAAATCATAATAAATGAAATTTTGCTAATTTTGTATATCTTAATCTATATCAAATCACATGAACATACACAGAGAGAGAAACACACAGACATACACACAAACACACACACACACACACACACAGATATGATACACATAAAGAGATATAAGACTTCAACCTGACTTCACAAAAATCTCCATTCCCTTACATTTTCAGCTGGACAGAACAGAGTTTTTTGCATGACAAAAAGCTCAAAATGAGAAATTCTGGGCCAATCCTCAACTCAACCTTTGACCATGGAAAGCAACTTTTCATAAAGTTTAAAAGTCTATGCATAAATAAAATCAATGCAGGAACAATTAAAAAGAAAATAGTTTTGGACAAAAACTGCTGGGAAGGGGCAGCTAGATGACGCAGTGGATAGAGCACCAACCCTGAAGTCAGGAGGACCTGAATTCAAATCTGATCTCAGTCCCTAGCTGTGTGACCCTGGCAACTCACTTAAGCTCAATTGCTTCAGAAAAAAAAAACTGCTGGAAAAATTGGAATATTAGTATGGCAGAAACTAGGCATTGACCCACACCTAACACCCTTTACCAAGATAAAGTCAAAATGTGTTGATGTTTTAGACATAAAGACATGATTTAGATATTATTATAATGTTATAAGGAAATTAGAAGAACAAAGTATAATTTACTTCTCAGATCTGTGGAGAAGGAAGGAATTTGTGGCCAAAGAACTGGAAATCATTATTGAATAAAAAATAGATAATTTTGATTATATTGTTAAAAAGGTTTTGTACAAACAAAATTAATGCAGACAAGATTAGCAGGGAAGCAATAAACTGGGAAAACATTTTTTACATTCAAAGGTTCTGATAAAGATCTCATTTCTAAAATATATAGAAAATTGACTCAAATTTTTAAGCATTCAAGCCATTCTCCAACTGATAGATGGTCAAAGGATATGGACAGACAATTTTCAGATGAAGAAATTGAAGCCATTTCTAGTCATATGAAAAGGGGCTGTACATCACTATTGATCAGAGAAATGCAAATTAAGACAACTCTGAGTTACCACTACACACTTCTCAGATTGGCTAAGATGACAGGAAAAAACAATGACAAATGTTGGAGGGGATATGGGAAAACTGGGAAACTAAAACATTGTTGGTGGAGTTGTGAACTGATCCAATCATTCTGGAGAGCAATTTGGAACTATGCTAAAAAGTTATCAAAATGTACATACCCTTTGACCCAGCAGTGTTTCTACTAGACTTATATCCCAAAGAGCTCTTAAAGGAAGGAAAGGGGCCCACATGTGCAAAAATCTTTGTGGCAGCCCTTTTTGTAGTGGCAAGAAACTGGAAACTGAGTGGATGCCCATCAATTGGAGAATGGCTGAATAAATTATGGTATATGAATGTCATGGAATATTATTGTTCTGAAAGAAATAACCAGCAGGATGATTTCAGAGAGGCCTGGAGAGACTTGCATGAACTGATGCTGAGTGAAATGAGCAGAACCAGCATTTCATTGTACATGGCAATGGCAAGATTATACAATGATCAATTCTGATGGATGTGGCACTCAACAATGAGACAATTGAGGCCAGTTCCAATGACCTGTGATGATGAGAGCCATCTACACCCAGGGAGAGGACTGTGGGAACTGAGTGTGGATCACAACATAGCATTTTTATTTCTTTTGTTGTTGTTTGCTTGAATGTTATTTTCCTTCTCAATTTTTTTCCTTTTTGATTTGATTTTTCTTGTGCAGCAAGATAATTGTATAAATATGTATGGATATATTGATTTAATATATATTTTACCATGTTCAACATATATTGGATTACTTGCTATTTAGAGGAGGGAGTGGGGAAAAAGGGGGAGAAATTGGAACACAAGGTTTTGCAAGAGTTAATGTTGAAAAATTATCCATGCATATCTTTTGAAAATTAAAAAGCTTTAATAAAAAAAGAAAATACTTAACTGTAAAAATTGTTACAACAAGTTTTTCAAATGAAGATCTTATTTCCAAGATACATAAGTAACTAATTCACATTTACAAGACTAAGACCGTTAATTGATAAATGGTTAAAGAATATGAACAATTTTCTAAGAAAGGAATTCAAGTTATAATTAGTTATATGAAAAAATGCTCCAAATCACTAATAATTGTTGCATGAACTTCCATCCTATACTTACCAGATTAGCAATGTTGGGAAAAAAAAGTAAATGACAAATTTTGGAAGGGCTGTGCGAAAAATGGTATATTAATGTACTGTTTATGAAGTAAGTTTATCCCAGCAATTCTAGAAAATGATTTAGAACTTTGACTCAAAAAGTTTCTAAACTGTACATGTCTTTTGACATATCAATACCAATGCTAGGCCTAGGCTCCAAAAAAATCAAAGAAAGAGGAAAAGAATCCACCTGTACAAGAAATATCTATAATAGTTTTTTAGTGCCAAAGAATTGTGAATTAAGGAGGTACTTATCAATTGGGAAATGGCTGGACAAAGAGATAAAGCGTGGTATGAGAATGTAATGGAATATTATTGTGCCAAAAAAAATAATAGTTTTGGAAAAAACTTAGTTTCAAAGAAACCTAGGAAGACAAATGAGTTACTGCAAAGAGAAGTGGCTAGAGCCAAGAGAACAATTTAATCTCTAACATTGTAAAAATGAACAATTTTGAAAGACTTAAGAACTCTGATCAATGCAATTATCGACCATAATTCCAGAACCAGTGTGATAAAGAATGCTATGGTAGGTAGAGAGGCCTCTGTCTCTGACAGAGAGGCAATGAACTGAATATGAAAAATTAGGAATTTTTTTTTACTGAATGTTGCAAAACTATGAAGGATGAGTTTGGCCCCAAAGAAGAAATTTGAGAAAACATCACTCCTGCTCCTTTGCCTAGATCAGAAAACATAAATGAGGAACATTGCATATAATGTCAGGGGTTTTGTATATGTATTCATCAGTTTTTTCTCTTCCTCTTTTTCTTTTTAAAAAAATCTTTGTTATTAGGGATGGCTGTCTTGTAAAGGGAAAGAAACATAAGCAATGTAAAAAAAACAAAAAATAAATATCAATTTTAAAATTTATAACAGGATCGGTCATATTCTTTCCTTTATTCAATCTAATTGTTGAACTAAGGTTGTGGATACAGGAAGCAATTAATTACAGGACAATAAAGAAGAGTATAGAATTAACATAATTGAGACAGTAAATTCTGTAGGAAATCAGAAGTAATGGCCATCAGTCCAATAATTCAATTCAATAACATTTGTAAAGGGCCTATTAATATATGCAAAACACTGTACTGGCTGCTGAGGAAGATACAAAATTTAGATTGTCCTTGTAAAGTTTAAAGACTAGAAGAAGGGTATGAGACATGCACAATAACTATATTATATGATCATTTTGGCTAATTAGAAGGCAAAATAAAGAAAGCACTGAGTCTGAAATTAGGATAATTCTCCTTGAATCCAAATCTGACTTGAACTCAGACACTTACAAGCTGTGTGACCCTGGACAAGTCACTTAACTATTTCCTCATCTTAAAATGAGCTGAAGAAGGAATGACCAACACTCCAATACCTTTGCAAGAAAATGAGGTCACAAAGAAACAGACACGAGTGAAATAACTGAACGGCCATAACGATATATGAGGACTGGAACAATCAGAGAAAGTTTAATGGATGGTTTAGGGTTTTAGCTGAAGCCTTGAAGGATGGATACAACCAGGTGGGGCAAAGAGCACTCCAAGCAAGGAGAATAAGATGAGAAAATTTTGGAATGAGTCTAGCATGTTCATAATTCTGACTGGGGTGCAAAATGTGTCTTGGAGGTCTGGGTGAAAGGAGGAAAGAGAAGACTAAATTGGTTTGATGCTCTTAAAAGTTGAAAGAGGAGATTGGACTTCACTGATAAGAAAATAACATAAGGCAGCTAGATGATGCAGTGGATAAAATATTGGTCATGGAGTTCAAATCCAGCCTCAGTCACTTACTAGCTGTGTGACCTTGGTCAAATCATTGAACTCCACTTGCCTTACCAGAAAAAAAAGAAATGTTATTGTAGATTATTGGGGTGCCCTGGTATAATAAAACCTGACAGTTTAACATGTAACTATGGCTTTAAGATTTACTCCCCAAAGAAAAAATTAATTTAGCCCACTAACACTAGTGAGCATTAATAAATGCTTGTTGATAAAAAAAGAATCATCATCTCAGGATCAAAGATCTGGGTCTACCCAGTGTATTAGGTACATAAGGACAACTACAGACTTTGCCTGGAGTTAAGATGACCCAAGAGTTGAAGAACCTTGCTGATATTCCTGCTCTTAACAGTCAAGTTAAAGGACAGGTGGAAAGCCCATTTTCTACTCAGATAGGGGGAAAATCTCAACCCTTCTGGTAAATAAAGACACTTCATAGATTGGTTGTTATTTTCAAACACACACATAGTCATTTCAACCTGGATTAAGCATCTCCAGGATCTCCTATACAGCCCCATAGGCAGTAGAGAGGGAAATAAGAAAGAATGGGGAAAAAAATTAAAGTCAGTCACTTTCAGAGAAACTTTTTAAAACAGAAAAAAGAACATCCCACCAAGGGAACAGAGGTGCTATGGATGTTGCTCACAAGTAAACTTCTGGGCTCTTAAGTAAGAGCCTTGAATCCTTCTGTTTTGTAATGGAGAAGCTCACACTTCATAGAAACAGTCTCAGAGTTAGAAGGGACCTCAGAGTCCAATCTATCTCTAAAAAGTAATTACCTTCTATGGGTCACTCCTGGTTCTGTTGTCAAGCCAAAAACAAATAAAAAAACAAACAAAGACCAAGTTAATCACTCCTTTACATAATAGTCCTAGACATACTTGACCATGTGCTCTACTAAGACATCTATTGTCTAGTCTAACCATCCCTTTTCCTTCTCATCTTTCCTCCTCACTCCTTCCCTCAGCCCTAAGCCCAAGTAGTTCTCCTGGGGCATTCAAGGATATCCTGCCGTATCACTACCAGCCAGTACCTACTCAGGATACTTGACTGTTCATTCTGCTTGGATGAGATGAGAATCATCAGCTCTATTCCTTCCAGTGAGAAGGACCACTAGGTCTTCCCATCCTCCAGGTCTCTAAGGCTTGCAGACACCAAGAACTATCATCTGACTTACTAAAGTAGCCCAGAACTCCCTAGACTCTGCCTTCCACTTTGCCTATTAATCCCAGAGAACTTCCAACCCATGAAATCATCCCTACAGCTGAACTTTCTTTTCTGTATTATCTCACCCAACTAGAGTATGAGCTCTTAGAGAGCTGGGCCTGTCTCCCTTTTTTTTTTTTTAATTTGCATCCCTATCCTTAGCATGGTACTTTGGTACATACTAAGTATTTAATAAATACCCATTCATTCATTTATTCATCCTTTCTTTCAGCCAATAATGTTAGTCTTTAATTAGTAATTAGTCTCATTATCTTAGTCACCTCCTGAATGCTCTCCAGCTTATCCTTCCTAAATATGGCACCCAGACTGGAGCATAATTACCCGGATGTGCTGTGAATAAGGCAGAATATGGTCTGAGAACTAAGGCAATAGGAGGGCCACTTTGTTCAGTCTAAATCCTATGCCTTTTTTTAATTCAGTCTAAGACTAATTTTTCTCTGTCTGGCAACTTGTTCACTATAGGTTCATATCAGTATCTAAACCCCTAGATCTCTTTCACTTAAACTTTTCTGAACCCAATGCTCAATGGAATACTTCTGAAACCAGTTCCTACTGAGGGATCCAATTGTTAAATTTTCAGTGGACACATTTATACTTCAGAAATCAGCAAATGCTACTAATAAGGACTTGATTTATTATTTTACTTACTGTCTAGAACTTAAGAAGGGGAAGGAGAAAGTATTAATCAGATAGATTAAACTTAAAAGTGTGTCTTGCCTGAATGAGGTTTTAGAGAGCCAGTTATAAAATAATGTCTGCCACATATTAAGCACTAAATAAAGGTTAGCTATTATTATTAGATATCATCATCATTATCATCATTATTTTATTATTATTACATGTTTCTTCTTCTTCACAGGATACCATTTTCTATAAAATGAGAGAGTTACCAAGGTTAGCCTTGGGGAAAACCATTTCTCCTTGGCCTTCAGTTTCTGCTTATAAAACAAGATAATTTTAAAGTTCCATGTCAGTTCTAAATCTGTGATAATATAATTGACAGTATACTGGCTTTGTGGTCAGCTTTGAAGTTTTATAAAATATTTTAAGCTCATAACAACCTTGAGAGGTAGGTGGTGCAAGTATAATGTTGTTATTATCCCCATTTTACAAATTACAAGATACTCTGAGATATGAAATCATTAATAAATGGTGAGATACTAATACCTAATATACTTATTCAGCATCTATAAGGAATTAAATACTATACTAACTGCTAATATTTATATAGTGCTTACTGTGTGCCAGATACTAGGTTAAATGCTTTACAATTATTTTTTCAGTTGATCCTCACAACAATTCTGGGAGGTGTTTTTTTATTATCCCACTTTACATATGAGGAAATTTAGGCAGATAAAAGTTAAATGATAATTTAGGCAGATAAAAGTCATACAGCTAGTAAGTGTTTGAAGATAGATTTGAACTCAGGTTTTCCTGATGGCACATTGCACCACCTAATTGCTCCTATCTGGAACCTTTCTTTCTGTCTGTTTCCTCCCTGGGCAATTTGTCCAGAAATGGTTTCTCCTGTCTTAATGATGAATGTGTAAGGGAATGTCAGAGAGAGATAAAGAGAGATAAAGTCTCCCCTATCAGACTTAGAAGCTGTAGGTCTGTGCCAAACTTTATTGTGTGTAAGTATAAAACAAACATTTATTGAGCCCAATCACAGACATAATGAGAGCAAATAGATCCCAATTTCTGGCACAGACAGTACTCTCTAACTCCTTGTTGACAAGTCATCTTCACACTTCATTGAAAATCCATTAAAACAATTGCCAGGTCATTAACCCTGACTTTGCAGGAGGAGCATCCCTTGGGCACATTTTCTGTGAGGAGGACTGTTCATTAATATGAGGGTAATTGTTTGATAGCTACATAATTGTGATCATTTGCTGCCATTTAAATACTGAGAAGGAGATCTGGATGCATGTTCTTGCATCTGATTTTTAAATACTGCTTTACTCTCTAAACATCCCAACCTCCCAGCAAATCTCATACAAGAAATTATGGATTTGCAACAAAGATTGATTTACTGAAAAGTCATAGAGGGAATTTTAGTGGTCATCCATCTAGTCTAATAATAAGTCTTTATAATCAATATATAGTATATATTATAAATATATATAACAAATAATAGTCTTTTACAGAAGCAAGTAATTTATCTGAGGTCACACAGCTAGTAAATTGCAAAGCTAAGATTCAAACACAGTTCCTCTGGTCTCAAATACACTACATGATAATGCAGACTTATAGGTATTCTTACCTACTTGATTCTGCTAAAACATTTAAAATATAATTTAAGTTAATTTTAAATTTAAATATTTAATTTTCAAAAGTTCCACTCATAAACATATTTCTAATATAATATGGAAAAGGCCAAAGACGATTGGACTTTTAAACTTCCTTATTACTCTCAAAGGCACCACCAGTTTACAACCTCAATGTCAGCCTCAATTCCTTGCTCTTATTCAATGCATATATCCAATCTGTTGTCAAGTCTTCTTATTTCTACCTCCATAATATCTCTCCCATAGACCCATTATTTCACTAACATAATCATTCGCCTAGTTCAGGCCTTCATCACTTTTCCCCTAAACTCTTATGATAGCCTCCTAATTAGATTCCTTTTCCAATCTATCCTCTCAATTGCTAAAACAATTTTCCTAAAGCTCAAGTCTAACCATATCACCATCCCCCAACCCAATAAATACACTATTACCTCTGGGAGAAAATATAAACTCCTTTTTCTAGCATTTAAAGCTTTTGACAATTGTCTCTTTTTTTATCTTCCCCTTCTTCTTATGCATTACATCCCTAGCAGATGGAACTACTGGATTCCTACAAAATTCAGCTCAAGGATTACTTTCTTCAGGTGACTTTCCCACATGAATATAGATATAGATATAGATATACCAGGGATGTATAGATATAGATATAGATATACATGGGATACACACACACACACACACACACACACACACACACACATATATATATATATATATATATGTATATATATATATATTCATGTTTCTCCCCCATAAATAATTTTAAGGCAGGGAGTTTTTCCATCTTTTCTTTGTACCTACAGCACTTAGCCTACTGCCTGGCATATATTAAGTAGTTTAATTAATACTTGATTGATTGACTTAGAGTCAGAAAATCTAGTTTGGAATGAACCTGATACTTATTGATCACATAACCATGGACCAATTACTTGAGTAATAGGATCTGGACATTGAGTGTCCAGTCCTTCAAAAAGACATAATTAGTTCCTTCTTTCTTGGTTCTAATCCCATACATGAAGACTCAGTAAGCTTTCTACTGACCATGAATGACTGAGTAGCTTCAGAATCAGAAGAAAAGGCAGGTATTAGGAAAACTATTAACATAATTGACTATATCAACAACCAAATTAACAAAAAAATGATAATTTCAATAGATGCAGAAAAAGCATTTGATAAAATCCAACATCCATTCCTATTAAAAACACTAGAGAGCATAGGAATTAATGGACTTTTCCTTAAAATAGTCAGTAGCATCTATTTAAAACCATCAGCTAGCATCATATGTAATGGTGATAAACTGGAACCATTCCCAATAAGATCAGGGGTGAAACAAGGTTGCCCACTATCACCATTACTATTCAATATTGTATTAGAAATGCTAGCTTTGGCAATAAGACAAGAAAAAGAGATTAAAGGAATTAGAGTAGGTAATGAGGAAAACAAATTATCACTCTTTGCAGATGATATGATGGTCTACCTAAAGAACCCTAGAGAATCAACTAAAAAACTATTAGAATTAATCCACAACTTTAGCAAAGTTGCAGGATACAGAATAAATGCACATAAATCATTAGCATTTTTATACATCACCAACAAAATGCAACAGCAAGAGATAACAAAGAGAAATTCCATTTAAAATAACTATCGATAGTATAAAATATTTGGGAATACATCTGCCAAGGAAAAGTCAGGATCTATATGAGCAAAACTACAAAACACTCTCCACACAAATAAAGTCAGATCTAAACAATTGGAAAAATATCAAGTGCTCTTGAATAGGTCAAGCAAATATAATAAAGATGGCAATACTACCTAAACTAATCTATTTATTTAGTGCTATACCAATCAAACTCCCAAGAAATTATTTAACTGACCTAGAAAAAATAACAAAATTGATCTGGAAAAACAAAAGATCAAGAATTTCAAGGGAATTAATGAAAAAAAAAAACCGCAAATGAGGGTGGCCTAGCTGTACCAGATCTAAAACTATATTATAAAGCAGTGGTCACCAAAACCATTTGGTACTGGCTAAGAGATAGAGTAGTGGATCAGTGGAATAGGTTAGGTTCACAGGACAAAATACTCAATGACAATAGTAATCTAGTGTTTGATAAACCCGAAGACCCCAGTTTTGGGGATAAAAACTCACTATTTGACAAAAACTGCTGGGAAAATTGGAAACTAGTATGGAAGAAACTAGGCATTGACCCACACCTAACACCATATACCAAGATAAGGTCAAAATGGATTCATGATCTAGGCATAAAGAATGATATTATAAACAAATTAGAACAATGTAGGATGGTTTACCTCTCAGACCTGTGGAGGGGGAAGGAATTTGTGACCAAAGAAGAACTAGAGATCATCATTAATCACAAAATAGATAAGTTTGACTATATCAAGTTAAAAAGTTTTTGTACAAACAAAATGAATGCAGACAAGATTAGAAGGGTAGCAGTAAACTGGGAAGATATTTTTATATTCAAAGGTTCTGATAAAGGCCTCATTTCTAAAATATATAGAGAATTGACTCAAATATATAAGAATTCAAGCCATTCTCCAATTGATAAATGGTCAAAAGATATGAACAGACAATTTTCAGATGAAGAAATTGAAACTATTTCTAGTCATATGAAAAGGTGCTCCAAGTCACTATTGATCAGAGAAATGCAAATTAAGACAACTTTGAGGTACCACTACACACCTGTCAGATTGGCTAAAATGACAGGAAATGATAATGATAACTGTTGGAGGAGATGTGGGAAAACTGGGACACTGATACATTGTTGGTGGAACTGTGAACGGATCCAACCATTCTGGAGAGCGATTTGGAACTATGCTCAAAAAGATATCAATCTGTGCATACCCTTTGACCCAGCAGTATTTCTATTGGACCTATATCCCAAAGAGATCATAAAAGAAGGAAAGGGACCCACATGTGCAAGAATGTTTGTGGCAGCCCTTTTTGTAGTGGCTAGAAACTGGAAACTGAATGGATGCCCATCAATTGGAGAATGGCTGAATAAATTATGGTATATGAATGTTACGGAATATTATTGCTCTGTAAGAAACGGCCAGCAGGATGATTTCAGAGAGGCCTGGAGAGACTTGCATGAACTGATGCTGAGTGAAACGAGCAGAACCAGGAGATCATCATACACAGCAACAAGACTATACAATGATCAATTCTGATGGACATGGCTCTCTTCAACAATGAGGTGATTCAAACCAGTTCCTATTGTTCAGCGATGAAGATAGTCATATACATCCAGAGAGAGGCCTGAGGGAACTGAGTATGAACCACAACATAGCATTTTAATGCTTTCTGTGAATATTTCCCTGCATTTTATTTTCCTTCTTAGATTGTTTTTTTTTCTCTTCTCTCTATCTAGATCTGATGTTTCTTGTGCAGTAAGATAACTGTATAGATATATATACATATATTGGATTTGTCATATAATTTATCATATTTAGCATGTATTAGATTACCTGTCATCTAGGGGTGGGGGTGGGGGAAGGAGGGGAAAAGCTTGGAACAAAAAAAAAGTTTTTGCAAAGGTCAATGTAGAAAAATCACTCATATGTTTTGTAAATAAAAAGCTTTTAATTAAAAAAAGAAAGAAAGAAAGAAAGAAAGAAAAGACAGGGCTAGAACTAAGGATGCAAAAAGGGACAAGTTGCTGACTTCTGGCTCTCATCTCTGGTTGTTTTCCGATAAGGGATAATTGCTATGGACTTTGCCATGGAGGAAAGAGAACTCCAGCCTTATCTCCCACTCTGTGCCTTATTTGCCCATGTATGTGGCTTCTGTTTCTTATTTCTTATTTTTATTCCTTCCTAATCTGAGGTAAATGAGTACCTGGAGACACGATGAACCAGATGATGACCTTGCTAAGATTCAAAAGATCAGAAAAGCTATTAAAAATCCAGAAACTGGAGTGGACAACAGTCTAGTGGTACCCCCACATCAGAATCCAATGAGGAGAAAAATAACCTAATAGATCCAGACCAGTGGTGACCCAATACAGAATCTGGGATCCCATATCAATCAAGGGAGCAGATTGCTCATCTATGCTACACAAAAACGTGAACTTGGTGGGAATTCTGTGAAGGGAGAAAACTACTCCCAGGACCAATCATATGTGTTCCCTATTTGTGTGATGCAGTACTTTGTGCTTCCCAACTTTCCCCAGGAGCCTTCCATTGTTGTTGCTATGCACCCACTTCAGTCATGTCTGACTCTTCATGATCCCATTTGGAGTTTTCTTGGCAGAAACACTAGAGTGGTTTGCCATTTCCTTCTCCAGCTCATTTTACAGATGAGGAAACTGAGGCAAATAGGATTAAGCAATTTGGTCAGGGGCCACAGAGCTAATAAATTTCTGAGGCCAGATTTTAATTCAGATCTTTCTGGCTCCAGACCTAGCATTCTATTCACAGTACCACTTAGATGTCCAAGAGCCTTGTGTAGATTCAAGAAAATGAACATGTCTGCACTGGGGGTAGGGGTGTGAAATAGGAAGGGAAAAGGAATACCAACCTTTTATTGGTTAAATTATAACCTATTATTTTCAGGGACCAAATTGCACAGAGGGAGCATATCTTCAGTATAAGGGGATGTTTTAGTGGAAATTATATCCTTGCTATCACCTTCTCAGTTAATATTCTTTTGTAAAGGCTAATTGATATCAACTGATTGATTGATATTGTGGAGATGTTAAGCAGTTAGTTGATACTTGGGAAAAGGATGCCAGATGGGGGCTTCATGGCAGAGTGTTAGAAACCTTTACCCTTTAGGGTTATCCCTAGACAGTGAGATTAGGGATTGAAAGAGTGAGCCCATAAGGGATGCTAAGTTTAACTTCTGTGATGGTCAGTTTTTTCATCTCTAAAATAGAAAGAACAATACAGTTAGTCCTGATTGTTGCAAATAACAAATTTCCCTGAAGTGGTCATATGTATATAAATTTACACTATTAAAAGTTATAATTATATAATTAGCCCAAAGGCCCAAAGTCTGAAGGCCAAATAGGTTAGATTTTTATCCTCCTCTCCATGTTCTCTGATACCCTTAAAAGGACTGGGGGAACCTGAGCTTTCTGCCATTGGCTCCAACTCCCATTGATGGTCTTCCCCTAGCTATAGAAGGTGGTCCCCTACACTCCAGTTCCATTTTGCCACTAATATGCAGATTAGCTTTTACACATAAATATTTAGTTCAAAAGATATAAATCACAAATGTACATACTACCTCCCAACATGTGGGAGACATAATCCTGCTCCCTTTCCCTGTACTACCTCTGTCTCTAAAGAAATTAGATTCATAGTTTCAGTTCCAAGTCCAAAACCCATCTTGGGCTCACGTTCTAGGCTTCTCAGGATTTCCATATTGGACTGGCAACTACACCATCTTCACCAGCAGCAGTCCTTGTTCCAAAGTAGCCATAGCCCAAATTCCTGGGTCCCCCAGCACCTAAAACTGAGGACCCATTTCTCAGTGCCAGGTAAAAGAAAAGGAGCAGAGGAAGGAAGGTCCTTCCCCTCTCATTACTTCAGTGCATGGCATCTTTCACTGCTGTGTGAATTGGGTTCTTCACCCTTTGGATGCATCAGATAAGAGTTGCTAATAAATGAGTGATTAATAAAATTGATCCAGTTTTAAAGTCTCTGGCAGCCAATTAAGGGAGGCTACACTCACCTCCATGTTGTCCCAATTGAACATGTTCAGTTACATATAAAGTACAGTAACTAATTCCTTCTAATGGAAATATGCATCATAAATTCAAATAATGCACCAGGTCAGAAGATGCATTATTTGTACTAATAAGCTGTGTTAGCCCTTTCTACAGGGCGGAAAAATTATTTTATAAATCCTAAAATAATTGTGATCTTTTTTTATTGACAAGAAGAAAGGCTTAGCTAGTACCCAGGAACCTGCTGGGTATGGGAGAAGTAAGTTAAAATGAGGCAGCTCTAATAGGATATCATGGTTCCCTGAAACACAACTCTGAAGGATGGGTACTGGCTGCAGCCTATTTGCCTGACAGATGAATCTAATATGTGGTAAGGAAAGAAGGATCAGCCCTCCTCAGACCAGAGTTTGCAAGAACCTGCTGTAGCTACCCATCAGGAGACAGCAATGACTAGAATCCCTCACTTAAGGGTGTGTATGATCCAGGTTACCATCATCAAGGGTCAAACAACCCCAAGAGTGGATGGTCCAGAAGCTCAATCTCTATTTGAGCCTTCATGTGCTGCCACTTAGAGTGTGCTTCTAGGGAAGCTTTTGTTTCTGTATATAGTTGGTGCCTCTAATTAGCTAAACTCATTTCCCTTTTTTCAGACTTTAGTTTCCTCATTTGTACAATAAAGGGATTGGACTAAATATTCCAAGGTCCTTCCACCTCTGACATTCTTCATTCCACAACCATTCACTGTTTTTAAGAGGTAGCCTCTGGTCTGGGAGCCAGAAAGACTTGGGGACAAGGGCCACCTCTGACACCCAGAAATAGGTGACCATGGGCAAACTGATAACTCCCTCGTTCCCCTGAGCATCCCTAAGATCAGAAACCTGTACTAGTGCAAATTTCCTTTGTTGCAGGTTTCACTCAGTCTAACAATTCTGTCCAGGAGAGGGCAGTAGTGTCTGTAAAATATGAGGAATTCTATGGTCTTTTTTCTGTAAACTTTGGACCAAATTTTATAGATTTTTTTTTTTTTTTAGGACAACTGATAGTTTATAATAGTAAAACATGCCTACAACATTAGACTAAAGACATTTATTGATTCAATACAACAACATATTTTATTTTCTACCACAGAATGGACAAATCAATCAATACTTATTAAATATCTAAAGTATACGTTTATTGAATTGTTTTAGGTGCATCCAGATTTTTGTGATCCCGCTTTGAGATTTTTTTGGCAAAGACACTGGAGGGATTTTCTTTTTCCTTCTGCAGCCCATTTTACAGATGAAGAAACTGAGGCAAGCGGGATTAAGTGTCACACAGGTGGGAAGTGTCTGAGGTCAGATTTCAATTTATGAAGATGAGTCTTCCTGATTCCAAGCCCAGTGTTCTATCCATTTTGCCACATAGCTGCTCCCACACATGTATACAGAGACCTGTGCTACATGTTGGAGATACAAAGAGACAAAAATGAAATAGCCCCTGCCCTCAAGGAGCTTACATTCTATTGGACAGTCTTTACCCCCTTTATGCCCTAGACCAGAAAGTTAACTTCTGTGAAAACTGAGACCCAGAGAAATGAAAGGAAATATTGTTTGTTCAAAGTTCTAGCCCTATCATTTGCTGGCTATGGAACCTTGTATAAGTCAATTAACCTCTCTGTGCTCCAATTTCCACATTTTTTAAAATTACGGGGTTTGATTAAGTGATTTCTAAGGTCTTTTCTTGGGCCATGACCTTTTTCCTTAGAAGGGTTCTTTCTTGTAGAACCCAGATAATTGGCCCCTAGTTACCTTTTTAAAGGAGAAGAGGTTAGGAAAAGTAAGCATCAAACCAGTTGTAAATATCCTCAATAGATAAGAATAAACCATTCTTGCCTGTCTCCTTCCCTCTCCCTAATAAATAAACACTAAGGTGGATGATGGATGGAATTATTTGGTCGTTGAGGTACCTGCCAACCCTGATATTCTGATTCTGTGACCTAGAAGAGAGTGTGACAGGTAAAACCAGAGACTTTATTCCAAGTACCAAGTCACCACTGGAAAAAACTTGTGTTTGGAAGAAAAAAACAGATAGCTGCATGGACCATTTGCTTAATAGAGAAAGGAAAAAATTAAAAGGAGACAGAAAAATGTTAGCCCTTGATAACTAAAAGCAGCTGTTCTGGTAGGGTTTCTGAGTCATGAGGTTTGTTGCTCTTGAGTTCTTGTTTTGTTTTAAAACTGGGTCTCCCTAACTCACCCGGGGAAAGATGCAATGGCCAATCAGGGCTGATGGGAATGGAAAGCTTCAATCTCCATTTTTCTAACCTAGACCAGTTTGCCCCCACCCTCCTTTGGTTACTTGTTCCTCCACTTCTAGGGCTCACCATATTAGTATGTTGTTTAGTGTGACCACTAGATTAACGTCAACCCTACTGAAGCTCAGAACTCCTGAACTCAAGAAATAAATCTACCAGCCTCAGTCTTCCTCAGAATCCTAATCCCAATAAAGATTATAAAAAATGTATCTCAATGGCCACCTAAATCATGAGTGCTTTTTTTTCATCTCTGAGAAGAATTTCCCAATTTCTCTTTGTCCCATCGGAATTCTTAAGAACAAAATCCAATCACTAAGTCCACTATAAATATTAGGTGTAATATTTAGGTATAAATTAGGTGTAAATATTAGAGTAGAAAGCCATATACAGAGGGTTCAGAAGACCTGGATTCAAATTCCACCTCTCTGAGAATTATCTATGGAACATAGATTATAATTGATAATTTCATAACATTTGACAGGAACGAGGATGCTGGATCCCTCCAATAAGTGAATCAAAGGGCAACCACACACAATAAGATAAGTGTGGGAATATGCATACATATATTCGATTTGTCAAGTATTTTAACATAATTAACATGTAGTGGACTTCCTGCCATCTAGGGGAGGGGTGGGGAGTAGGGGGGAAAATTTGTAACAGAAAGCTTTGTAAGGGTTAATGTTGAAGAATTACCCATACATATGTTTTGCAAATAAAAAGCTTTAATAATTTTTTTAAAGGCAACCACATCTAAGAATTCTCCTTCCATCCAGGCTGACCAATCCTAACAAGTAATCTTCTCAATCTATGGGAGGTTAACAACACTGGAAAGAGAGAGCCAAGTTCTCTGGCCCACAGAGCTAGATCTCAAGTGGAAGACTGGATTATGGAAAAATGTATTCCTTCATCCCAAGCCAGTTTCTGATGTGGGAAAGTGCTGTGGTGGGCTTGACAACAGAAAGTAAATTAACTGTGGGCTTTGGAGGAGGACAAGATTCTCTTTTCTTTCAATGTTGCCAAAGTTAAGAACCAGGGACATGAGGTTTCCAGGACTCTGGGGAGATGGTTCCTTATTTGCACAGGCTTCTATGTAAATGATTCAGTCAAAGCACAGGGAGAGCTTCCTCCTCCTCTGATGGACTGTCAAACCATATTCCCTGTGGGCCTGCAAAATTCTTTCCCAGCCCCTCACAAATAGAATTGCTTGTCCCCTTGCTCTCTGAAAACTTGCCAGGGATCTCTCATCCCCAACTCTCCCCTTCCTCATTACCATCAGTGACAGCAGCATTCTATGAATATTTTCTGATTACATTCTGGTAACTCATTTTATGCATCTCTCTGTGTGTCTCTGTCTCTGTGGGTATGTGTCTGTCTGCCTCTCCCTCTCTTTGTCTCTGTCTTTCTCTCTAACCCTCTATCATTCTTCCTTCTTTATCCCCTCCTCTTTTCCTCTTCTTTCCATCTCTCCTCTTTCCCTTCTCTTCTTATCTCTTTGCTCAGAGCTCCATCCCCTGGACATCAAGAAACATAGGTCTGATTCTTCTTCTATCTGAGAGTTCTTCAAAACCTTGTAAACATCATGTCCACCATCCTGAGTCTTTCTCTAAGCTAACCACCACCAGTACATCCAACTGATGCTCACTTGGCATGAACTTGATACCCTTGTATCATCCCATTGCCCTTCCTCTGAATGCTCTTCTCTGCTCTGAAATTATCTTGGCTTCCTTTCACTTTTTACATAAAATCTGAGTAATCACTTACTCTCTCAATGTCCTGAGCAACAACCTAGAATGGAAATCTTCTTCAGAACTCCAATAACTTAAATCAGGGGAGGAATTATATGCTTATTTTAATATAACTAATTTCTTTTATAATTCTGTGTGTTTTATTTTAGGATTCACCTCTCCAATTACCTGCTGGACATCCTGCACTGAATGTCTTACTTTCAAAACATCCAAAACTGAACTTATTATCTTTCCACCAAAATCCTCCTCCTTTCTGAATTTTCCCATTATGGTGGGTGGCAATGTCATCCTCCCAGTCACCAACACCTCTGGGTGTTATCTGAATGTACACTGCCACTACTCTAGTGCATGTCCACACCACTTCATACCTGGACAACAGCAACAGATGCTTGTGGATCTGCCTGTCTACAATCCTTCCTCTATTCAACCACCAAAGTGATTTTCCTAAACATCCCACTGACATATCCCCATAAGCTGGGTTTTCTCAAAAACTCTACTCCTTCTCCACGTACATGAACCAGCTTTGAACTCAGAAAGTAGAGAATTCTTGACTCCAGTACCAGTGCTCTATCCAATGGACCACCTCGCTGCCCCTTTCTAAATCTATGGTCCTAAAAATCTCATGCTTCATTGTGGCTAATTACATAGTGGACAAGTCATGGGGATAGTTTATATTTCTATAATGCTTACAAGTTATTTTTGTTAAAGGGGAGATTGTCTGCTGTGTTAGGGTAGAAAGAGAAAAATTTGGAACACAAAACTTTGCAAAGGTGAATGTTGAAAAATATCTTTGCATGTATTTGGAAAAATAAAATAGCATTAAAGTAGGGGATTTTTACACAACCCTTCAAGGTATATAATGCTTATGTTGTTATTCCTATTCTTATAGATGAGGGGATTGAGGTTCTGAGAGGTTAGGTTGCCTTAAGTCACATAGCTAGTGAATTCAAAGCCTCAACTTTTTATCTCTGACTTTCAGCCCAATAATCTTTCCATTGAACAATGATGACTGTGGTGATTCATGTGTATTTTTTTCAAATATCTTTTGCCCACGCTAGTAAACCATTACACACACATACACACACACACACACACACACACACACACACACACACCAGCTTCTGTCCATGTGCAAAGGAACCGCTCTACTTAAAAAAATTTAGAAATTTCAAAAGGTTCTAAAAAATTTTAACTAAATTTTAGTAATAACCTAGATAAAGGCAAGGATGATACTCTCATCAAATTCACAGATGACACAAAGCTGTAAGGGATAACAAGTTTAAATTGATTTTAAAAAGCCAAAGTATTGGACTGAATCTAGTAAGAGAGAGTTTAATGGGAATAAATGCAAAATCTTGCACTTAGGTTCAAAACAATCTACTTCACAAACACAAAATGAAAGAGGTGTGGAGAAGTATCTTTATTCTGAAAAAAACAACAACATGGGAGTTTGAATGGACTGCAATTTCAACATGAGACAGTAATATTATGTGACTACCCAAAAGGAAAGGTTAACATGATCTTGAGCTAAATTAAGAAATCGTTCCCAGGAATAGAAAGGTGATCATCCCACTGTACTCTGTCCTCATCAGATCTCCTCTGGAGTACTGAGATCATTTCGAGGCACCAGGGTTTGAAAAGGACATTGCTCAACTGGACAGCATCCAGAGGAAAGCAACCAGGGTGAGGTCCGTGACAAATGAGAAGGACTGGGCATGTTTTGTCTGGAAAAAAAGATGAAGAGGAGATGTGATAGCTATCTTCAGGTATTTCCAAAGCTGTAATAAGGAAGAGGAATTATACATGTTATGTTTGGCCCCTGAGGGCCATATCAGGAGCAACACAGGGAAGTTACAAAGAGGCAGGAAAATTTCCTAACAATTAGTGCTTTCCAAAAGCAGAGCCAGCTGCCTTGAGTTGCAAGGGGAAAGAGGGATCCCCCATCCTAGAACGTCTGCAACCAGAAGCTAGGGGATTTTTTGTCCATCATGCTATTTTTTTGTGCAGGGTGTCCTAAATGGCTGCTAAGGTCCCTTCCCACTCGAAAAATGTCTGTGAAATAGTGCTGATTTGTTTCAGAAAGCCCCAGACCACAGGACACAAGTTTATCCGTCCACTGAAGGACTCTTTCCAAGCCAGCTTTATAGAGGGAAGTGGAAAGTTTGCCCATTTTTTGAGAAATCTCATTTCCTAAGAGGATGTCTGCTCCCTGCACATCAGCCACACAGACTGCAGACAAGACAAGCCGGAGCTTGCTGAAACTCACAGAATCTGTCATCGTCTCCTAATACAATGGCAGCAGTGTGATCATGGGGGGAAGGGGAGGGAAAAGGGGGCCAGGGGGAGCCCGTGGAAAGGAAGTGTCCAAGACTCTGTGAACACACACAGTGTGTTCTATCCAGCTGCAGATGGCTCGTGCCCCTGAGCCTATGTGCCTTCTTATCAAGAGCCGAGACTCAGTGAAAAATGATCTCAAATCCTGATAATGCAAGTGGATTTCCTGCCATTGCAGAAATACAGGAGCTGCAACAACCAAAAGTCAGGCAAGCAGCATGTGGGAACAGTCAAATAAAAATGGCATCATCACCAGTGACACGAGCACTGATCAAGCATGACACTCTCTCCCCAGGGATCTCCAAGCAGTCCTGGGGCATTCCTCCTGTGGTACCTGGATTTCTGAGCATGAGTGAGATCCTGATTCTTTGCCACCCCCTGTCACATCTCCATCAAGCAGGCAGCAAACACTTACTGGATGCTTTTTACAGCTAGCATCTATACGGCATTTCAAATACATCATTTACCAACACCGTCTCCATGTGACTCAGCACTGTGCTAAATGCTGGAGAAACGTGTTTCTTTGGAAAGGCAAAAACAGTCCCTACCCTAAAGAACCATGAAAATAACTAGGTGCATACAAGATGAAGGATAATCTCAGAGCTGGAGCCATCAGTAACTGAGAGCCCCAGGAAAGGCCTAGGTGGGATCTGAACTGATTTAGGAAGGAAGTCAGAAAAAATAGGTGGAAGTGAGGGGATTCTGGGCATGGCAATCCATAGAGTGTCCTAGTCAAGAAACTGGAAGTCGGATGAGATAGCTAATTTGTAGAATTAGGTAAGAGAATAAGGTATGAGAAAACTACAAAGGTAGGAAAGGATTTTGGATTATATCTTTTAAAGCCAGAAGTTTGAACCCCTGAATTAAAAAGAATCATTGGAGTTCACTGAAAAGAAGGGTGGCATGATCAGACCTATACTATGGATGCTCAATCCTTTACACAAATTTTTTGGACCAGACTTGTGCTTTCACTGGTATAGGGGATTCATAGAAAGGAAACTCTCTCTACCTGTGAAGATCTGCACCTTGGAGAGTTGTATAAGACAGTGAGAAATTAAGTGATTTGTTCAGGATCAAATAATCAGTATGTATCAGAGGCAAAACTTGAAGCCAGATCTTATTGACAAGGGTAAGGGAAAGAGGGGGGGAGAATTAATCTCTATCAAATACACTAAATTGTCTCTATACATAGAAGGTGCTTAATCAATGTTTGTTTAATTGATTTATAGGTGTTGAATTGAATTGGATATTTTACCTCTACATTTTTCCAAAAAAACTGGGTAGAGAATTGCATTAGTGCCAACCAAGAGCCTTAGCTCTGGATTCTTAGTGTTAGCACAAATGGGGCCCATCTTATTTACTAGTTATTATTTGTTGCTTTAATAACCACAACTCAGCATTCACTCAATGGCATAGCTTATGTGAACATTCCCTTTATTTTTTTTAAACTTTTTTATTTTCAAAACATCATTTTTGAACATTCACTCTTGCAAAGCCTTGTGTTCCAATTTTTTTTTCTCCTTTCCTTTCCCCAGCCCCCTCCCATAGAAAGCAAGTAATCCAATTAAACATGTACAATTCTTCTATACATATTTTCCACAATTATCATGCTGCACCAAGAAAAAAAAATCAGATCAAAGAGAGAGAAAATAAGAAAAAAAAATGCAAGCAAACAACAACAAAAAAGTGAAAATACTATGTTGTGATCCACATTCAGTTCCCATAATTCTCTCTCTCGATGCAGATGGCTCTCTTCATCACAAGTCCATTGGAACCAGCCTAAATCATCTCATTGTTGAAGAGAGCCATGTCCATCAGAATTGATCATTGAATAGTATTGTTGTTGCCGTGTATATAATGATCTTCTGTTCTGCTCGTTTCACTCAGCATCAGTTCATGCAAGTCTCTCCAGGCCTCTCTGAAATCATCCTGCTGGTCGTTTCTTACAGAACAATAATATTCCATAACATTCATATACCATAATTTATTCAGCCATTCTCCAGTTTCCAGATGAACATTCCCTTTAGATGCATCATTAAGCTTTCTCTCTTTTTTTGTAGGTGAATAAAAGAAAAGGAAAAGAAAGTGAGTGAACTCCCCAAAGCTGAAGACAAAGTTGTTGGCACCCAGATGCCTATATTCTGTATCTGCCTTTAGCATCTCAACCCCTTTCATCCCAGTTCTTAGATGCCCTGGAGCTGACAGCATGAACTCTTGGCTATTAAATCTCACCCATCCCACAGGCAAGACTGCTGAAGGCTTTTCATATGAAACTCATCAGCTTTGAACATGAGAAGCACAAGGAATGAATTATGAAGTCTTGGAGGGACAGGAAGTTGTTTCAGAAGAATCTGTTTTCTCATGACCATGAAAAGTCATCAATCATGAACTTTGAAGATTTGTATTAACTGAGGCAGAGCAAACAAAGAAAGAAAAGGAGAAGGAAGGGAAGGAGAAGAAGAAGAAGAGGAAGGAGGAGGGGGGAGAAGGAAGAGAAGACAGAGGAGGAGAAAAAGGAAAAGGAAAAAGAGGAACAGGAGGAAGGGAAGGAAGAAAAAGGAGGAGGAGGAGGAGGAGGAAGAAGAGGAGGAGAAGGAAGAGGAAAAGAAGAAAGAAGGAGAAGAAAAGAAGAAAGAAAGAAAGAAAGAAAGAAAGAAAGAAAGAAAGAAAGAAAGAAAGAAAGAAAGAAAGAAAGAAAGAAAGAAAGAAAGAAAGAAAGAAAGAAAGAAAGAAAGAAAGAAAGGAAGGAAGGAAGAAAGGAA
>JAJPUD010002179.1:248399-275179 GCA_023553655.1 Myrmecobius fasciatus | reverse complement strand
GAAGAAGAAGCATTCACTTCTTTTTTGGGTTTTTGTTTTTTGTTTTTGTTTTGTTGTTGTTGTTTTGGTTTTTTTTTTTTTATCTTTCCCATGGTTTTTCCCTTTTGCTCTGATTTTTTTCTCCCAACATGATTCATAAAGCAATGTGTTAAAAAAAATTTTTAAATAAAATGAAAAAATGTAACTGAGCAAATCAGAACAGTTTCATGATTTTCTCCAACTTCATTGAGCCTCATGTGAATAGGAACAAAGGTCTCATCATAAAATGGTAATGATCCAGGGCCAAATTTAGCAGAGAAAAATCTTCAATAGGATTAGGAAGCAGGGGACTCCAAAGAATAGGACAGGGTAGAGTTGATTTGGTTCTACTCGGTCAATATGGAGAAGCTACAAAAGTGTGAATTTAGGAGCAGAGATGTTAAAGAGGAAAAGAAAGAACAAGGTTAGGGTTAAGGGGAGAAAGTAGAATGACAAAATAAAGATCAGATAAAGGAAAAGATAAAGGAATTAGAATTAATCTGGTTAAGGAACTCCCAAAATGGAAATTCCGTCCACTGATACCAATCAGCAACTAATCTACAATTTAAAATCTTAGAGAGCCTCCCAGGGCTTTAAGATGTTAAATGGGTAGCCAAGAGTCTGGCTAAATGCTGGAAGTCAAGTTTTAAACAAAGGATTTCCCTGCTGCTCTAAGGTAAGCAGAATTTATATGCTACACTCTCACAGGATTTTGCTCCCAACAACACTGGTGAGGGTCATAACCACTATTATTTTCCTACATTGATCAAGTTGAAATGGGTTTTATAGAAAACTAGGGGCAAAGGCAGTAATATATCAGAATTTCAGTTTAAGATTTTCATTTTCTATGTTTAAAAGGATTTTACAAGTATAACCTATATCACATTGCTTGCTGTCTTGGGGAGAGGAGAGATAAAAGAGGAAGAGGGAAAAGATTTGGCACTCAAATTCTTACAAAAATTAATGTTGAAAACCATATTTAGATATAACTAGAAAGTAAATTATTAAGTAAAATAAGATAAAATAAAAATATTTATTTCAGTTCAGCTATTTCTCAGGTGGGTCATCTCATTTAGGGTTTACCATTTTCTTCTCCAGTTCATTTTATAGATGAGGAAACTGAGGCAAGAAGAGTTAAATGATTTGCCCAGGATCACACATTTATTATCTGAGGTCATATTTGAATTTAGGTCTTTTTGACTCACTGCCCAGCACTCTATGCAGTATTTCTGAGTAGGTGTGACAGTGGATAGATAAGGACCTGAAATCAGTCTGTAAGATATGATGGCTTAATGAATGGAACATCTGACATGGAGTCAGGGAGACTAATCTCTCTGAGTTCCAATCCAGACAGTAATAACTCAGTGTCCTTAGAAAAGTCACTTAATCCTGTTTGCTTCAATTTTTTCTTATGGAAAAGGAAATGAGGTCATAAAGAATTGGACATGACTGAATAACAAAATATTTAGAGTGCTTGTTAAGGATAATGTTTATTACTCAAAGTCAGTCTCAGTCCCTTTCTCAAAGCAGATTTGGGTTGAGGGGGAGGCAGGAAAATTATTTGAATAGAAATAAACACTAAAGAAATAACCCTCCCCAAAGTGGACATCCATATCTGGCTTATTTCTAACTTATTTTTAGGTCACAAGTACACAAAGGTTTCTCCCCCTGGATTGGTGCATTTATAAAATTTGTCTGAGTAGCTACTTAATCTGTAAAGTAAAAAGGATGGGATGGGGAAAGAAGGGTACTGGGGGAGTAACAGTAGACAATTCCCCATTAGCCTGCAATCCTGGCAGAGCTATCCAATTCCTCAATAGGCTTTACAGCAACTGTATCCTAGGAACAGGATAAATCAGGACCCATGAGTGGTTTTTCCTTTGCAGAAGTTAACATGTACCCTAGCCCTCTCCTTTTTTGGAATATCAACAACTTAGATAGGTGAATTCTCAGAGCATGAGTTCATCTCTCTCTCTCTCCCTCTTCTCTCTTTCTCTCTCATCCAAAAGCCAATTGACTCAATGACAAATTTTTGTTAGAGCTGTCCCTTCAATACATTTTTCTTGGCTTCATAACTTTAGGAAAGCCTTTCCTGGGGTCATAGATCTCTTGGTCATTGCAGTGACATGACATGCCCTTTCTATCTCTTTTCACCTTATTACTCTAATGTCCAGAACTTGAGATAGGCAAATCCCTTCTATATGCTCCCCCATTATAAGACAACATATCAATATTTGAGGGATACTGCCAAAGCAGTGCTTAGGGAGAGTTTCACATCTTTAAATGTTTTTTTTTATTATTTTTGAAACAGAGAAAAAGCAGATCATTAATCAGACAGACAACAAGAATCCTAGAAAACAAATTTAACACCCCTAATTAAACACCAAAACAGAAAAACTGAAAATCAAAGGAGAAACTAACAAAATTGAAAGATGTTCCCCCATTGTCTGATGTTTCCTGGTTTGCTAGAATTTTTATTCTTAATACCTTTCACCAGCTCTCAAGGCAATTCTTTTCCTATAATGGACATATAATGACATCAAAAAAGATGTACTCTGTTCTTGTAAAATAGGGTGCCTGCTATTTAAAACAAGTATTTTTAAGTGAAAAAGAATAGTTTCCTCTACCACGAAAAACTTTTATGTTAATGTTAACTACAACATTTGTCCTTTTCTTCTGAACTTGATACTAATGTGCTCAGATTCTACTTTTCTTTCTGCTGACATATTAAAGATTATATCAGAACCTTAATTAGTCTTTTGGCTTTATCTCACAGCACAGTGAAATGAAGTGGAGAAAAGTTAGCTTCAGAGAACTAAGCAGAAATCCCAGTTCTGTCTTGAGCACCTGTGTGTCTCTGGAAAAATCTTCCTGATCCTCAATTTCCTCATCTGTAAAACAGATATCATTAATTTTTTGTGTGTCTTGGACTCATTTAGATCCCATCTCAGAATGCATTTTTAACTACATAAAATAAAGTACATAGGATTGCAAAGGAAACCAGTTCTACTAAAATAAAAATGCAATTGTGGTTCTGTCCAAGTTCACAGACTCTCTGAAATCTACCTATGCTCTTAGAGGACAATGTGTCCCCGATTAAGAACCCATGATCTAGGTTTGGATCCTAAGATTCTGTCTTCCATTCCTAACCTCAATTCCTTCCTTTTCTTGTTCATTGATGTGCAAAGTCCTTTTTTGTTTAGAAGTGCTGTTCCCTTAGATAAACCTTTCCCATCAAAAATTCCCCAGCTAAGACTATGCTTGCATAAAATCTGTCAGCACATAAGTGATATCCTGCTGCTTTGGTTCCTATTTGTTTCCATAGTAATGAGCACCAATATTATTCCACTGGCTTGTGGAAGTTCAAGGCACATCAAACTATTGTAACAGATCCATAAGCTCAAATCAATGCATAAGCATGCCCATGCAATACAACAGCAGCAACACATCACCAGGGCATCCATGTTTTGCACTTTAATCATCTCAAAAACAATGCACCCCTTGAAAGTGGCAGGCAATTTATCAGCTAGCCTCCCCCCACCAAAAAAAAAAAATCTGACATGAAATGTATGTATAGGATTTAGAGCTGGCAAGAACCTTGGAGGTCAATTTACAGAGGAGACCCTAAGTGTTGAAATGATTCACTCAAGACCACCCAGGTAATAAAAACCAAAAGCCTGGATTCAAATCAGGGAGCAATAACTTTAATGTTGTGTGAGCATATAAATCACCAAAATCAGCACAAATCAGGAGATTTATTGTTTTGTTGGTTATGTAGGCTTAAGAAAGTGTTAATGCTCATAAATCTTAAAAGTTCATTGTTATCTCCAGCCTAGTGGTTAAACAATTACCAGCAAACCCTTATACTGATCATAGCTTGAGGTCAATGGGGAGGCAATAAAAAGCTGAAGAAATCAAGTCATCCCCATGCTGAAGATCTGGTAGCAGGAAGTTAATAATGATCATAATTAATGATAAAAATAACTAGTTTCTATGCAATCTTTGGGATTTACAAAGTGTTTTACACTCTTTATCTCATTTAAACCTCACGATCCCCTAGATTTTAACCCAATAGTTTTTCTGCTACACAATGCTTCCTCTATCAATCCTGGCAATTCATGATGGTTCTTAATAGAACTGTGAATTGCCAAGTCTTCCAACATCTGTTTGGTATCTAGGCACAAACCAAAATCTTACTCTGTATCACAAATGGAAAATGCAGCAGGTCCTTCTAAGATCAAGCCATCAGCCAGCATTTAAGTGCCTACTATGACTCAGGCACTGTGTAGCATACAATGATGTAGTTCCCTCTACCACTAAAAACTCGGGTTGGAGCAGTTAGGTAGTGTAGTGGATAGAGCACCAGCCCTGAAGTCAGGAGGACCTGAGTTCAAATCTGTTCTCAGACACTTAACACTTCCCAGCTGTGTGACCTTGGGCAAGTCACTTAACCCCAATTGCCTCTGGGGGGGAACTTTGGGGTTCATAATCTATTGAGTCCCTGGAACCCAAACTTTCAGCAGCAATTCACAAGGCTTTATCATATGCCCAATGCTGTGCTCAACTGGCTCCAGTAGAAAGAGGAGGTTACTGGAGAGTATTTATAAGTTTATCTCAGGTCCCTCCTCTCAAGGAATTCAAAATTTATCAGGGGAGACAAGACAAACTCACAAGAAATGAGCAACAAAACACTTAATATAATATAAAATGAAATGCTAAATTGAGTAGCTGAATTTCCTGAGGGATCTAAAGGCAAGATGACTAAGCCCAAGAAAAATTCTTAACCTTTCTGTGTCACAATTTCCTCATCTGTGAAATGAAGGATTTGACCTCAAAAATACCTTCCAATCCTGAATCTATGATCTTATCATGCAGGGAAAAGTATGACTACAAAACGTTGGAGGTTCCCTAAACACTAATATTTTATAAGATTATGTACAGATGTTTAGATGTTAGAAGATTTCAGAGAATGAGGAAATTAGTGAGAACCAGAGCAGTCAGGTTAGGCTGAAAATGTCAACATTTTCTGGAACAGGATGAGTAAGTAGGACCTGGATAGATGGAGTAGAGAGGCAGTGAGCATCACAAGATTAGGGAGCAACAGAAGTAAAGTCTCAGAGACTAGAGAGGGATAAGAATGAGGAATCTTGTAATAATAATAATTAATATTTAAATTTACAAAGTGATTTACAAATATCTCATTTTATTCTCACAAAAACCCTGGGAGAGAGAGAGATACTTTTATTATCCCCAATTTAGAGATAAGGAAACTGATGCAAAGAGAGGTTGAATGATGTGCCCAAGATCATACAATTGAGACCAGATTTGAACTCAGGACCTTCCTGACCTTAGGTAACAGGAATCCCCTAGCTCTCCCATGATGGTGAGTCTCCTTGCAATACTGCCTCATAGTTTGTCCTCTTCAGTTCAATGAAACAGTTTTCTTTAAATTAAAAAACGCCCAGAGCACAGTTCTAACCCCAGGAAGAAACTTGTTTGTCCTTTGTTTTTTCAAAGAGGACAATGACATAAGATGGGATGTCTCAAGTTGTGAGTATTTATATGGGACAGAATTGCACAAAGTCTTCAGTCTCATTCTTTCTTCCAGAGTCATCAAAGTTCAGGTACAAAACCTAAAGTCAATATTGCTGACTGTGGCCCAGCCTACAGTGGATGATCCTGGTGTTCTCAAGGTCTGACCAAGATCTATGGCTCCCCTGCACCTATTTCAGTCACCTTCATGGACCTTAGAACAAATTGTTCTCATTTATCCATTGCACAAGGGACAGTCTTGGAGAGACATTCCCCTAACTCATAGATGGGTTTGTGTCCCCTCAGTCACTTCAACCATGTTTACAAGAATGTGGCTACAGATTACTGGAATCTCAGATGGGAATTAAGATACAAAGTTTAGATAGATCAAGAGCCTATGTCTAGAAGAATCATAAGACTAATTCATAAGTAACTATCACATTTTGCTTCTCATTGCCTTCAGCATTATAAAACAATCAATAATGTAATCTCTATTGAAGTATAAAAGACTGCTAATAACTTAATGAGACATTATCCTATTCCTTTGTATCTTAGAATCCTTAGTATTTATCCAAAGAAATTAATCTCCAATAGAAGAATTTCAGGCCCTGGAGCAGGCAGATTAAAGAGATATTTTTAATCAATGGCACTTTCCCTGCCCTCAAAGAAAATTATACAAGTAATAGGGAAAAAAGAAAAAAGAAAAATAGCAGAGCCATGGGTTTCAAGTTAATGTCACATGATGTTAGTGGAATAATGAATACAATAATGTAAGGGAAAAAATCCTAAAAGACATTTAAATTTCAATTAAAATCACAGATTTAAAATTTAAGACCTTAAATGTCTTGTAACCCAAGGTGAGAATCTGAGAGATTAAATTTGCCAAGACCATACAATATCAGTGTTCATTTTGGAGTGTTCAGTTCTTGGGATGCCTTTGCTACATAGATCCAATCAAGAGTTGGCCACTACTCCTCAGGACCAATATCAATCTGAGTAAGTTACTTAATCTCTCTGGGCTTCAGTTCTTCCTTCATAAAATGGAGAGTTTTGTCTATATGTCTTCTAGTATCCCAGCTCTAGATCTATAATTATCATGAGGTCAAATATTTTTAGTATTATTTTCTTTTTTTTTTTTTTTGAAAACTTAATGTTTCATGACCTTTAACAAGCTAACAGACAGAAAATGTCAGCTGGTCATAAAAACCAGATTCAGCCTTCTTTGCATTGTTCCACATCTCTGTCTAACTAATGCAGCGACTAATCTCGGTTCCAAAGAACAGTTGATCAAGCCCCCTTCCCTCCTTTCAGTAGAGAAGAGGGTGGCCAGAGATACAGAATGGTGTACATGCTGTCAAACAAGGACTCTGTATCAATTGGTTTTTCTTCACTGTTTTGGTTTGTTCCAAGGGATGGTTGTATTAGTGGACAGAGTCAATGAAGAAGTGACTGATTTTTTTTTTTAAGTCTCAATATTCCTTTAAAATGTAGAACAGAGTGGCGATTCTTAAGTTCTGTTCATATTGCTTCAGGCATCAGTAAATTAAAAAAAAAAATCAAGTGGTCAGTGGGTATGGAAGGAGCAGGTTTAACCAGTTGAGTTAGTAAAAAGAATACAGTGGAAATACTATGTTTTGAAAATGTTCTTCACTCTGTTTTCTTTCATTAACTACATCCTAGCCAATTTGGTAGCAATTAAGTTGTGCAATGGATAGAGCACTGAGCCCCGAGTCAGGGAGACTAATTTTCTAAAATTAAAATCTGGCCTCAGATACTTCCTAGCTGTGTGATCCTGAGCAAGTCACTTAACCGTTTGCCTCAGTTTCCATTTCTGTAAAATGAACTGGAGAAGGAAATGGCAAACCGCTCCAGTGTCTTAGTCAAGAAAACACCAAATGGAGTTATGAAGAGTCAGACATGACTGAAAACAACTGAACAAGAAGCCAGTTTGGAAAATCAACTGTTTCCTGGTCTCATCCTATTCCTTTCCAACTATATCCATTTGGAGAGGCTATCTTTTACAACTCTTGCGTTCCTTCAAAGGTTCTACTTGAAATGCTACCTCTTCTGGAAGGTCTTCCTGATTTTTTCCCCTCATCCTTCCCTACCCCCCCCAAAGATTTCTGACTTCTTGGATCTCTCCTGCTTCTCTGCTGCACTTTCTTTCTGTCCCATTCTCCTTTATTCACATAACTAATAAGTTGTGGAATCATGTGAGTCATTTCTGATTGATTCTTCGTGACCCCATTTGAGGTTTTCTTGGCAAATATATAGGAGTGGTTTGTCATTCCTTCTCCTACAGATAAGGAAACTGAGGCAAGCAGGGTTAAGTGACTTGCTCAGCATTACACATCCAGTAAGTATCTCGGGCTGGATTTGAAATTTAGGAAGAAGTCTTCCTGACTTCAGGCCTCGGTGTTGCCCTCATTAAAACCATAATCTTTTTTCTCTTCTAGACCATTGCAATAGACTCCATTCCTCAAGTCTCCCTCCCTTTTCTAATTCATTCAGGGCTATAAAAACGATTTTGATAAAGTAAAATCTGACCATGTCCTCCCTCTCCTCAATAAACTCCAGTGACTCTTTATCACTTTTAAGATCAAATATAAACTTCTTTGCTGATATTTAAAGCATTTCAGAGCCTGATCCCAACCACTCTGACCCATTACTCCCCTACATATACTCTACAATCTGGCCAAATCAACTTTCTTATTGTTACACTCAACAATCCATCTTCCATCTCCCTTCTTCTGCCTTTTCCTCTTCTTAAAATTCCTAGTTTCCTTCAAGATTCAATTCAGTCACAATTTCTACCAGAATCCTCTCCTGATCCTTACAGCTATTGCTTCCTTCCCCCTTGCCTCTAAAAAAAAAAATTACCTTGTATTTATATACTTTCTATATATCCATCATTTCATGTCCCCACTCCCACCCCCATCAAAATATAAGCTTCTCGAAGTCAGACTGTTTCTATTTTTCTTTGAATTCAATGGCCTTCCATGACACATTTATTGTTTTTTGGTTCTGTCCAACTCTTTCATGATCTCATGCATGCCAGTACTGTCCAGGGGGGTTTTCTTGACAAAGATAATGGGAGGTTTGCTATTTCATTCTCCAGAGATTAAGTAACTTGCTTAGAGTCACATAGCTAATAAGTGTCTGAGGATAGATTTAAACTCAGCTCTTCCTGACTCCAGGCCCCTTGTTCTATCCACTGAGATACCTAGCTGCCTACCTGACACATAATAAAAGCTTAATAAATACTTCATTAACTGATTGGTTGAATGTATTGTCCTCTTCATCCCAAAAACACTTATTCATATCATAAGCAACAAAATCACTTATATCTCTTTGTTCCATGTCTTACTGCCATGTGTTTTGGATTTGAATCCTTTTCATTATAACTAGCAGCCTTCACACCAAATCAAAATTCCTTTTTTTTTTTTTTTTTTTGCTGAGGCAACTGGGGTTAAGTGACTTGCCCAGGGTCACACAGCTAGGGAATGTTAAGTGTCTAAGATCAGATTTGAACTCAGGTCCTCCTGACTTCAGGGCTGGTGCTCTATCTACTGCCTCACCTAGCTGCCCCCAAAATTCCTTTCAATGAGTGCTAGGTTCACTTGGAGAACGGAATTGTCCTACCCTTCATGCATGAGTCAGAAGATAGAGGTTTGAATATGTTTGCTAGCTGTGTGACCTATGACAAATTACCTAACTCTCTGAGCCTTCCTTTTAAGACTTGGGATGATGATATTGAAATACGCCACTTCACAAGGTTATTGAAAAGAACATCAAAGCACCGTGTGAAGGTGAGCTACAATAGCAAGCTTCTCTGACAACTTTAAAAGAACAAAAGAAGGGATGTCTTATTAATAGGAAAATGTCCTTTTTTGATAAAGTAATTTTTAAAAAGATTCATACTAAAAATTGTTAAATATTATCCAAAGGTTTTTTATTTTTTAAAAAAGAAAATTTTGAATGTATTATTAAAAGGAGATAACTGATCATTTAGAAAGAAAAATCGTGCCTAAGAGCCCATGTAGATAAAGATTTATGAATAACTGGTCATGTCAATCAAATTTCATTCTTTTTTTTTTTTCAAAAGGGTATCTAAAATGGTAGAGGAAAGGGATACTATAGACATATGCAACTTATGACCCAGAGCATCTAAAGACCCTGGTTCACATAGGCTCAGATCCATCCTGGAGGAACTGACCCAAAGGGGTCAAGAATCCTCTTTGGCTCATTGCCTCAACCTGGAACTACTCCAGAAAAATTAATTAATTTGCTCAGGGTAGAATATACATCCAAACTCCCTCAAATCTGGGTAATGGGATCCCCAGTTTCCATACATAGTAGCAGTGGCAAATTAAACCACTTTATTTCAGCCACAGAAAATGAATGACATAAAAGACTTAACAGAAACCTGCAAAAAAGCATAGGGAAAAAAATTGTTATAAGGAATGGTTCTCTGACAGAGGAAGAGAGAAGGATGAAGAGGAAAATGTAAGGGATGTAAAATACATATTAATTAATTGTTTTAATTAACATAGAAAACTTATAAAGTATTCAAATAGTTTCCCCCTCCATTTTTCATCCAAAGGAAACTGAACCTGGGGTTGCCATTAGGGAAATCCTTTGACTTTTTTATAAGTCAGCCTTTCTGAGTCTTACATACACACACAGTCAAGATGTGTAGTGCCAGCAGGGTGTGATGGTAAATGTTTAACAACCAGCTCTCCAGGAGGAAAAAATGAATATCTGACAGACTTTTAAATTTAATCTTTGTAGGAACTTAATAAATGTTTATTGACTGGCTGATTGAGACCAAAGAGCAACAAAGCTAAGAGCAGATCTGGGCCCCAGAGCGCCAGCCACTCCAGGGAGAGTTAAGGTAAAGGCATAAAGAAGTTGCATGTTCTTACCCACTTCAAGAAGAACCCATCTCAAGAGGGCCAGGAAGGGAATTTAAGGACTCTATGGATTTGCAACCAGCCCTGGAGAAGCAAGAGTAGAGGAATATTTTATCCTCTTAATCATGTGTGAATGAAGTGGAAAGGTATCATATGATCCAGATTTTTAAGAGTACCTGAAATCCAGCTTTCTAGAGAAATGTCAAGAGTTCCTGAACCCCAGCCTCTAAGATTAAGAAAGTAGTTCCTAGGTAGCAGGCAATAAGAGACAGGCAATAACCTTGCTAGTGACTTAAGGTTCATGGTTCAGTCTTGCAGAGAGAAAAGAATAGTTTTGGGGCAGTGCCAGCCTCTTGGAGAGAGAAGAAGCTCAAACATGTAACTCCTAAAAGTTAAAGAAACAGCATGAGAATCTATATTAGGGAAGGGAAAAAAATGATTTCCACTATTAATGAGTTGTTTAGACAGTGACAATCTAATTAAAAAAAAAAAAAGGATGTTTGTCTGTAATTCCTAATTTGTTTCCCTTGACAAGGAAATAAAAGCTTTGAAGGTCATATTATAAGTATGGATGTCAGTATGAATCTCTAAGGTCAAACAGGAACTCAACAGAAATTTGGGGGTGCTTCAATAGGAACATCAAACTCAGCATCTTTCCAAGAGATGTCAAAACCACAGGAGAGTGCTGTCTGGGGGACGATAGCACTCTGGGGAAAGGCAGGATTCAATGGAGAGGGAAGAGAGTGATTTCAATTATTTATGAACTGCTATCCTTTATGTTATTTTTGAATTTTCTATGGGAAGAATAAAAGCTATCTCTTTTCCTGTATGCCCTGCTATCTTGAGTGCTTGTAGGTGATTCTACTACCCTATTCCCCACATATGTAGAAATTGCGACATGAGTAATTATTATTTTTTACAACAGTCTGATAATTTCCAGAATAAATTCTGGGGAAAAGTAAAGCAAGACAAAGAGAAAATAATTCCACAGTCATCTCTCAAAATTGAACTCAGTCTGTACACATTTAGAGCCTGAGATGCAGGATAACAGCAGAAATTGTAGATGTATAGCCTAGCAAAGAGAAGACTAAAGGGAGATGTTCATATATTTGGAGGACTGTCGTGCGTAAGAGATTGCACTTTTCCTGCCTGGCCAAAAAAACAGAATTAGAAGGAGAAGTAAATAACTGTAGAGAAGGCAGATTTTAGATTGATAGAAAGGAAAACTTCCTAACAAAAATGAGAGCTGTTCAAAATTGTGTCCCACAAGGGAGAACATGTTGCCCATCACTGGAAGTCTTTGAACAGAGGCTGAACGAGCTCCTGTTGGAGATATTATAGAAAGGATCCCTGTTCTGGTACAAGTGGGACTAAATGACTTCTGAGGTTCTGTGAAGCCATTTGTGGAGTAAGGGAAACTGGGTCCCTGATTTGTTTCCTCTATGGCATTCTGAAGGAGGAATTCCTTCTCCCAATGAAATTTGGTTCTTGCTCTAGAAATAAATAATATTTCCTGGGACACAGAGATAATCTGTGCATAATAATAACAGGTCCTGTAGGGGGTAGCAGTGTGCAACATAAAGGTTCACATTTCAGATGGCTAAGATGCTGGACTCCCACCAGAAACTAGACCCTGAAGAGACCCACTAGAAGGATCAGATTCAGGAGAACAAAGGATTCCTAGTACAATGTGGAACCAAATCTGATAAAGGACACAGGATGGCACCAGAAGCATGGCAGCAGATTTCTTTTGGCACTCCCAGAAATCCCACAGGAGTTTTCAACCATCCCTGACAATTCTTCTTCAGGAAGATGAAGGGAGCCATCATGGTTTCGAGGCACAAAAACATATCATCTCTTTACCACACCTGGAGACCTTCAAATGGATGTTCCCCTTAAGTTTAATTCTCTAAGATGGTTACAGGGAGGGAGAGATTTAAAAAAAAACAACTGAGAGTCTTATTCTATGCCAGCCTTAGGCAAGGAGAAAAGTGTCACTGGCTTTAAGGATCTGAAAATGATAAGGAGACCAAAGAAGCACAAGAAAAAACATATTACATCTGAAAACAAAAGTAAAAAAAAATCACCTTTGTAACCCTGGGCAAATGATTTAGCCCCTCACTCTGACTATTCATTATCAAGATCTTCTCAAAGAAGGAGGAAGGATGGCACCAAATAAGAAAAAGGTTATAAAAGAAAGAAATCTCTGCCCTTTCTCAATTGTGTATAATGTTTTTTCCATTGTGCTCTTTCCCTTTATATTGCTTCCTTGCTCTCAGAGTGGGGGTTGTGAATGGGTAGAGTGGGCAATCACCCACATGGTACACTCTCAAGGCACTAGGAATACCTACTTCCCCCCTTTAAAATGTGTGCCTAAACCCTGCTTGGAAAGTTCTCAAGTTTTGTTTCTTTGGCTTAAGCCACATGGGGATCTTGTCTCTTGTCAAAATGCAAACCCTCCTAGGAGAAATCATAAATTTTCATTTTTAATTTTATTAAAAACCCAGGGTTCACAAAACACTTTCCTCACAACAACCTTGGGAAAGAGGAAATGCAAGTATTATCATTCCCATTTTTCACACAGAAAAGTGATTTTAGATTTTAGAAATAGAATTTGAACCCAAGTTTCTTCTCCTAATTCCTGGAGTAGCTAGATGGTTCAGTGAACAGAGTGTGGGACCTGGAGTTAAGAGGACTCATCCTCCTGCATTCAAATCTAGTCCCACAAACTTACTATTCTGGGCAAGTCACTTAACCCTTTTTGCCTCAGTTTCCTCATCTGTAAAATGAACTGGAGAAGCAGATGGCAAACTGCTGGATCTCAGTGAGAGTGACTAGAACAAAGGCTCATAGGTCAGGAGCTAGAAAGGACCTCAGAAAATATGTAGTCCAAAGCCCTAATTTTACAGATGAGAAAACTGAGGCAGAGAGGTTAACTAACATACAGGCAGAAGTGACAGAGCCAGAATAGAAAAAATAGGTTGTCTAACACCCAAACTACAACACTTTCCACTATATAATGATGTCTCTTAGTAATGAGCAAAGGTACAGAATAAGACACATTTTCAGACAGGAGCAAGAGTTTGATGAGATTTGCTTGGCCACACGTAATAAAAAATGGCTTCTATTTGTGGGATAAATAGGTCAATTAGTGAGAATCAATAGAATGTCAACAGAAACAGAAATGAGCATTAGCACAAACAAAAATACGAAGAAAACAAATTCCAGGAAGAGACAAGAAGTCAATTTTGTAGCTTTCATGTTAAATTTAACAAATTCCACCTAACAGAAGGTAACAGAAACTCATAATTTCATATCCAGTCCTCTTCTTTTTGTTTTTTGTACATTGCAATGTTTATGTTTGTTGATGAGTTTATAATTTAAAAAAAAAGAAAAGAAGAGAGAAAGAATCTTAAAGGGACATCAATGTGAGAAATCACTGGGTGTGGGATTTTTGTCTTCATCTGTAGAGAGCAAAACATCAAAAAAGTTGCTTATAATTGAATGTATCAAATCCAAGAACAAAACCCACCACATTCACACCCCTCATTACTAGTTTTTGCAAAAATTCTAAACATTTTTAAAGAAAAAAAAACAGAAAAATGGGAAAAAATACATTGTCAAAGGAAAAAAAAAATACAACTAAATTGAACATGAGCTAAGATTTTTTTAATGCCTTCTGTGCTACCAGCAGTGGAACAAGTCATTTCTCTTTCAGGGATCACAAATGGCCTCATGTTCAAATAAGGAAACCATGGATAAAGAATGGGAAAGAGAGACAGAGAGAGAGAGAGAGAGAGAGAGAGAGAGAGAGAGAGAGAGAGAGAGAGAGAGAGAGAGAGAGAGAGACAGGGACAGAGACAGAGACAGAAAGACAGAAAGTAACTGTTTCTGATCATTTTGAAGAACATAAAGTATATAAACCCTTATCTTGATTCAAAAAGGCACATTACCTCATGGAAAGTGTGGACATGCACACTGGTACCTCCTTTAGAGGAAATGACCAATTCCTAATTCCTAATGTGGTTGCCTCCCAAAATGATTAGTTCACTGGGACTCTACAGGACAGATTTCCAAGAAGTGGTCACAGAATAGGGCAAGTTAGGCCTTTTTTATTCTCTTTTTAGCTTTCCACTTGTACCATCTTTCCAGAGTTCCACAACAAGGCTGAGGGGATTTTCTTCCCCTTGGAAGGTCTCTGTGGAACCACAGAAGGACTCAGACTCACTGCAATATTAGAATAATAGCAAGGACTGTATGTATTTTCTTTTTGTGGACTTCTATGAGTCCATTGCATCTTCTGCATGGGGTGAAGTTTTTGTGAACTGTCCTATACAACATGCATTTATTACACTGATGCTTGCACAGGAGCTATTATTATTATTATTATTGCTACTTTATTACCTATATTTGAAGAAATCTAGATAACAGCTATACCTAAGCTATCCTGGAATAGTTCCCCAAAGTAAACTCCAAGGTGGAAATAGCCAAAGGAAGAAACTTCTTTGAGAAAGCACCAGGATCAAATCAATTAAGTATGAGCTCAGAAGCTTTGGGGACCTTGAGCCAAAGGTTACATTAAAAACATGCTCCCTAGATCCTGAAAGATCATACTTAAAACTATGTTGATATTCCATATTTTCAGTTATATGCAACCCTTTGTGACCCCATTTGAGGTTTTCTTGGCAAAGATACTGCAATAGTTTGTCATTTCGTTTCCCAGATCATTATACAGATGAGGAAACTGAGGCAAATAGAATTAAATGATTTGTCCAAGTAACACAATTAGTATCTGAGGCCAGATTTGAACTCAGGAAAATGAGTGTTCCTGACTCCATTCCTAATGCTCTGTGCCTATGGCAGCACTAGCTGTCCCACACCTAAAGATAGTAAACTCATTTTCACAAGTACAGACCCAGAGACTTCATTCCTTGAAAGTATTATCACATTAAACTTCCTGGAATCAAGCTCAAAGAGAAATTCCAGTCTGAATTGTGGCAAGTTTGAATTAACATGGAGTTTCATTATTTTCTAGTACATGTAGTAATTTGAAATAGACTGTTTGCTTTACCGAATATGTTCAATGGGAACTTCTGAGAGGAAACAGAACCATTTCTGCTAAGGCAATCAGGGAAGGTTTTATGGAGGAGGTGACATCGGAGTTGAGCCTTGAAGTAATAGCAGGACTTTACCAATCAAAGATGAAGGAGTGTTTTCAAGTCCTAGAGAATGAACATGCATTGTAGTATGTTGGGAGGAGCCCTGGACATAATCAGAAATCCCAGATCTGCCTCCTACTAGTCATGGGATCTATAACTAGTCACTGGACACTGTAGAACCTGTTTCCCTATCTTTGAGCAACTAGGTGGCACAGTGGACAAAATGCCAAGTCAGCATCCAGAAAGTCTCCTTTTCACAAGATCAAATCTGACCTCAAAATGTACTAGTTGTGTGACTCTAAGAAAGCCACTTCATCCTGTTTGCCTCAGTTTCCTCATCTGTAAAATGAGTGAAGGAAATAACATACCACTCCAGTGTCTTTGCCAAGAAAACCATAAATGAAGTCATGAAGAATCAGACATGAATGAAACATCTGAACAATAAAATGCCCCATCTATAAATTGCTCTCTTTTCCAATCTACTAACTGGTGCTGAGTGTCTCAGTTTTCCCATTTACAAGTTAGAGTCCATAGTATGTATCTGCCAGGGAAGTTCCTGAGGATTAAATGAGATAATACAAGAAATGAACTCGGAAGTATTTTAAAACTCTAAGATAATGATTAAGACATTATGGTTCAATTGATAAATGGTCAAAGGATATGAACAGACAATTTTCAGATGATGAAATTAAAACCATCTCTAGTCATATGAAAAGTTGTTCCAAATCACTATTGATCAGAGAAATGCAAATTAAGACAACTCTGAGGTACCACTACACACCTGTCAGATTGGCTAAAATGACAGGAAAAGATAACGATGAATGTTGGAGGGGATGTGGGAAGGCTGGGACACTGATGCATTGTTGGTGGAGCTGTGAACGGATCCAGCCATTCTGGAGAGCAATTTGGAGCTACGCTCAAAAAGTTGTCAAACTGTGCATACCCTTTGACCCAGCAGTGTTTCTATTGGGCCTATATCCCAAAGAGATATTAAAAGAGGGAAAGGGACCCACATGTGCAAGGATGCAAGGCAGCCCTTTTTGTAGTGGCTAGAAACTGGAAACTGAATGGATGCCCATCAATTGGAGAGTGGCTGAATAAATTATGGTCTATGAATGTTATGGAATATTATTGTTCTGTAAGAAATAACCAACAGGGTGATTTCAGAGAGGCCTGGAGACACTTGCATGAACTGATGCTGAGTGAAACGAACAGAACCAGATCATCATACACATAATACACATCATACACATACATTATACACACAACACTATACAATGATCAATTCTGATGGACGTGGCTCTCCTCAACAATAAAATGATTCAAACCAGTTCCAATTTTTCAGTGATAAAGAGAGCCATATACACCCAGAGAGAGGGATATGAATGTGGACCACAACATAACATTCTCACTCTTTCTGTTGTTGTTTGCTTGCATTTTGTTTTCTTTCTCAGTCTTTTTTTTTTCTTGATCCGATTTTTCTTGTGCAACAAGATCACTGTATAACTATGTATACATATATTGGATTTAGCATATATTTTAACATATTTAACATGTATTGAACTACCTGCCATCTAGGGGAGGGGGTGGGGGGAAAGAGGAAAAATTTGGAACAGGTTTTGCAAGGATTAATATTGAAAAATTACCCATGCATGTGTTTTGTGAATAAAAAGCTTTAATAAAAAAAAAAGACAAAAAAAAAGACATGGTTCTCTTAAGCAGGTTAAATAGGTCCACTGAAGTCTAGAAATTTATCTCTGCAATATGGTGCAATGAACTACCATTCTAAATTAGCAGATAATGAATGAAGTTGTACTGAAGGCAGGTGGGCAGTGTGAGAAAAAAAAAAAACAAGAAAGGAAAAAAGGAGGAAACATTGGTGTCTGATAACAAGGACAGCTGTTCTTAGTCTATTCTTTCTGAACCGAAGGTGAGCTAGGTATCCCTCTCAAGATCAAAGCTGAGCTGTAGGGTACTGGATGAACTCACTCTCCCATTCAGTCTCCAAGGGCATCATGATTACACTCATTCAAGCCAGAAAATGTCCCCTCCTTCTCCACTTCTTACTTTGCCTTTGTGCTCCTTACACAGTCCAGCTGCCACCATTTCTGATAATTGGTGTCTGGCCCACACACCTGCACCCTATTAGCAGGAGGGGGCCATATTAGCAAGTGACCTTTAGTATCTGTGTCAGAGTCTGCTCTAGAAACTTTTATTTTTCCATTGGGTCCTAAAAGAGGCTTCTGATTTGTTTATCATTCACTCACTTTCTCATACATTCATTTAACAAATATTTATTGATGGCCTACTATGTTCAAAGGAGAAGGGGAAGGATCCTATCAAAATCCCTAAGGTAGTAGGTTTCCCATAAAAATCATCTTTCCTGTCTCTGTCTTGTCTCTCTGTGTGTCTCTGTCTCTCCTGTCTCTGTCTCTCCCTGTCTCTCCTCTCTCTCCTCTGTCTGTCTGTCTGTCTCTCAGACACACACACACACACACACACACACACACACACACACACACACACACACACACCCCAGCTCTGTCCCAATTGCTTTTTTCAAGAGAAAGCCTCAAAAACAAAATAGGAAAGAAGATCTCAACTCTTGGGGAAGATAGACAAGGAATCTAGAATGTCAAAAGCCATTGATAGATAAGTGGATTGATCAACAGATCTGGAGTGAGGAATACCCAAGTTTAAATGCAGCCTCAAATATTTATTAGTTGTGTAAACTTGGGCAAGTAAATTTAATTTCTGACTGCCTTGGTTTCCTCATCTGTAAAATGGGAATTAAAAAAGTAGTACCTACCTCCCAAAGGAGATAATTCTAAAACTTTTAGTACAGTGACTGATACAAAGTAAATTATTTAACAAAGTATGTTAACTTATTGTCTAAGCTTCTGGTCTGAATTGAGTCATTTTGAAAGGTCCTCTGTCTTCCAGCCTGGTATCCCCCATTCTAAAGTCATTAGGCATTTGTCTTTTAACAAGATCCTACCAAAAACACTGTTCACAAAACCACATCTTCAGACCTAAGATACAGGGAAAGCAGAGCAGAAATTGTGTAGCCCTATTCTGTAAAGCAAATTTGTAGATTTCCCCAAACTCCCAAAGGGGTCCATGACCCAAAAAAGATTAAAGACCCTTGCCTTAGACTAAGTGAGGAAAATGTTCTCTCTTAACGGGTGCAGAGGAAAAGCAGATTCAGACCATCAACGACTCCATAAATGAGGGGAAAAAAACTTTCAATACCCAGAAATCCCCTTGTGACATCCTGTGTTCTAAACTTGAGCCACTTTTCCCACCATGTATTTGTGGGAGAATAGATCAGACTTTTTCGAAGATGCCGATATCAACAGTTCTTACTATACCTTATTAAATATCTCTTTCTAGAGACAAATGAAATCTGGCTTATTATTAATGAGGCACCTAAGTGGCAATGTACTTGGAACACTAGACCTGGAAGTCAGGAAGGGATGAGTTCAAGAGCTGATCCTCAGCCACTCTGAGCAAGATATTCACCCTCTTCTAGCCTCAGTTTCTTCATCTGTCAAATGGAGATAATAAATTTCCCTTTGCTCCAATCCTTTGGATCCAATGAGATCGTATTTGTAAAGCACTTCACAAACCTTAAAATGCAACTTTCTATGATTTATATCAACCAATCATAAAGGAAAGAACACTAGTAGGAGCTTGTGAGCTACAGAATTAGTAGTGTGTATAGCACACACCCTTTCAGTGCTATACCAAGACTATGAAAAGACAAGTAGCATCCTTGGTCTGAGTCTATGACCTGCCAATTCAAATTGGGGTTTTGGAGAGTAAGTCCAGAGCTACATGTCCTAATAATACATAGATCTCCCATTCTTTACTCTTGTGATTATACCATCATCTGATGGAATATGGTATAATTTGTATTTTTGTGAGCAGGAGGAGCAAGGCAAGAGATCAACAGTGTGACCTGCCTTCCTGTACTCTCTGGAAATTCTGCCTTCTAAGTGACAGGAGTCAAGAGTAAAAGGAACTAATTAATCCAACAGCCCCTTCAGCATCCCCATCATTTTACAAATGTGGAAACAATGCTCAGAGAGGACCCTCACTGACTGACTCAAGACAATAAATTTGCTTTGGTGCTAATAAAAATAATAATAAGTAATATATCTTTAAAACTTGCAAAGGTCTTTATGTATTATTTCATTTGATCCTCATAACAACTCTTAAAAATAGAAGATAACTCGTTTCTAAAATATATATATATATTATATATAAATATATGGTTTATATATTTTATGACTCAAATTTATAAGAATTCAAGCCATTCTCCAACTGATAAATGGTCAAAGTATATGAACAATTTTCAGATGAAGAAATTGAAACTATTTGTAGTCATATGAAAAGGTGCTCCAAATCACTATTGATCAGAGAAATGCAAATTAAGACAATTCTGAGGTACCACTACACACCTGTCAGATTGGCTAAAATGACAGGAAAAGATAATGACGAATGTTGGAGGGGATGTGGGAAAGCTGGGATTCTAACACATTGTTGGTGGAACTGTGAATGGATCCAGCCATTCTGGAGAGCAATTTGGAGCTATGCTCAAAAAGTTGTCAAACTGTGCATACCCTTTGACCCAGCAGCATTTCTATTGGGCTTATATCCCAAAGAAATCATAAAAGAAGGAAAGGGCCCCACATGTGCAAGAATGTTTGTGGCAGCCCTTTTTGTAGTGGCTAGAAACTGGAAACTGAATAGAGGCCCATCAATTGGAGAATGGCTGAACAAAGTATAGTATATGAATGTTATGGAATATTATTGTTGTATAAGAAACAACCAGCAGGATGACTTCAGAGAGGCCTGGAGAGACTTGCATGCACTGATGCTGATTGAAATGAGCAGAACCAGGAGATCATTATACACGGCGACAACAAGACTATATGATGATCAATTCTGATGGACATGGCTCTCTTCAACAATGAGATGATTCAGACCAGTTCCAATGATCTTGTGATGAAGAAAGCCATCCACTTCCAGAGAGAGGACTATGGGAACTGAGTGTGGACCGCAACATAGCATTCTCACTCTTTTTGTTGTGGTTTGCTTGTATTTTGTTTTTTTCTCATTTTTTTTCCTGTTTTATTTGATTTTTCTTGAGCAGAAACATAATTATATAAATATGAATTCATACATTGGATTTAACATATATTTTAGCATATATATTTAACATAAAAAAATAGAGGCTAAGAAAGAAGTACACTGAGCTAATTACCAAAGTTAGGAGTCAGAGGCCTTAGTTAGTTTTCAAGAAAAAGCAAATCTAAAGGTGGTTGGGATTCCTGGAGATTCAGAGTGTTGCCTTCAGTCAATGTTCCCAACCTCAGCTGGAAAGCAGGTCTCAGAATGGACTCAGAAGGGAAATCGAGTCTCAGCTGCACCACTTTCTGTGGCAACAACATCAGGGCCAAGGCCCCAAACACACTAGGCAAAATTTGAAAATTGTGCCCAGCTGCATTGGAACATTTTGCCTTCTTATTTGTTCCTGTCAATGGGAGGCTTGGAACCTTCATGAGCACATACCTGCCTTAGCTTATTAAGAGTAAATATTTACATGATGTGGAGAATCCAGTTGGGATTTTAAAAGATAGTGTATTTGTAAAAAATGATAATAATAATAATAGAATTGTGAAGAATCAGAAGAGTCCTTGCGCGTCAGGTAGACCAATACAGTCATTTTACACATTCCCAGAGTGGGTCAGTAATTTTCTTGAAATCATAGGGATTCATAAATCACATTTAGATCCTCTGATACCAAAATCATCACTCTTTTCAGTGTATCACACTGCTATTAATAAGCAGGCCTCCTTTTATTTTCTGACCATAGATCATAAACTTTGAGTTAGAAACATCATTAGGTACCCCCATCCCAATATCCTCATTTTACAGGGGATGAACAAAGCCCCCCCCAAAAAAAGGTTGATTTGCCCCAAATCCCAAAGGCAAAATCTGAAGATAAATTCAAGTCCTCCTGATACCAGCACCAACCCTGTTTCTATTCTATGTAGCCCACAATTCTGGCTGGGGCATCTCTGTCTTACCTACCCCTAGTTCTGCTTCTGATGGCATGGGAGAGACCAGAGGAAGGAGGTCATCACTGTTGTATGAACTGAATGGTGCCATCCTGTAGTGGGGAGTTCTTTCAAGTGAGCACCTGGTATGACCAGTACAGATCACAACACAACCATGTCTTATCCCATATGATTCTCGCTCATATTCTCCCATATATTTTCCACAAAGGATCAAATCAATGTACTAGATACTTTCCTCTAAATCTTTTACCACTTCACAAGGACCAGAGCAAGAGCCATTCATCCTTTTATAAAGGTTTTCCAATTTTATGTGTCAATATCAATCAATAAACATTATTAAGTGTCTATTATGTGCCAGGCACAGTAAAGGGGGTTTGGAACCAGAAAGACTCATCTTCATGACACTTAGTAGCTGTGTAACCCTGTCTGCCTCAGTTTCCTCATCTATAAAATGAGCTGAAGAAGGAAGAGGCAAACCACTCCCATATCTTTATCAAGAAAACAAGAAATGAGCTCATGAACAATCAGACACAACTGAAAAACAATTGTACAACAAGGTACTGGGCACTGCTAGAAATACTAAAAAAAAAAAAAAGGCAAAAGATGGTCCCTGCCCATGATCTAATGAGGGAGACAACGTGAAAACAAATATATATAATCAAGCTATATATAGGATATAGAGGAAATAATGAACAAAGGAGAAGGTACTAGAATTAAGAGTTGAGAAAGGCTTCTTGTAGAAGGTGGGATGATACATACAAGTTCTTGTTGGAGAACAAGAAGTCTCCTCATACCCATACCCAAGTAACCTCATACCTCAGACCCTGGTCACCACTGACTCACTAGAGTCCAGCGTTAAATTTAACATCTTGGGAACTGGAAAATGTTACAAATCCAGGCTTGATTTATGGCTTTGTTGATGTTTCAGACTTGAGAAAGTGATGCAAAAGTATTAATGATTCAGATGAAACTTGAAAGTGTTGTTTCAAAGAGCTGGTTGTTAAACATTTACCAGCACTGTCCAGCTCACACCCACAATGCCCTTGAGGTCGGCCAAAATTTTGTTCTTCGGAGAACATAGTGTTCTATGATTCAGAGAGAGAGAGAGAAGGAGGGAGGGAGAAAGAGAGAGAGAAAGGGAGGGAAGGAGAGAGAGAGAGAGAGAGAGAGAGAGAGAGAGGGAGAGAGAGAAAGTGAGGGAGGGAGAAAGAGAGAGAGAGAGAAAAGGAGGGAGGGAGAAAGAGAGAGAGAAAGGGAGGGAGGGAGAAAGAGAGAGGGAGAGAGAACATCACCTAAAGAATAATATTTAGAAAGGAAATTTTTTTGGAGGAAAGAAGCACCTAGGAGAATTTCCTGAAGGCAATTCAGCTCTATCTTCCTTCTAGTCAAGTCGTTGTCATATGAGCTGATGTGAACAAGGAGACAAAGTCTTTCTGTAGTTTCAGAAAATCTTTTCTCAATCCTTCCTGAAAATGCAAGACACCACAATGAGCTTCCAGTGTGTCATGGAAACCTGGCACCAGAGAGCTGTAAAGCCCTGGGTTAAGTGGTTTGCCCAAAGTTGGGCAGCTTCTTGGGCACAGCTCTGTCCGTAGACCATCATTTACGGTCTCCTGACTCATGGTCCAGGGCTATTTCTATGATAACATTGACTCCTTTTGGGGGGAAGTCGTCTGACTATGCTCCCCACTCTCCCATCTGTCCTTCCATCTCTCCTTTCCAGCTTCCTTGCTCCTGCACAAACAGGATCAGCTTTACTTCTGGGGAGACAATGTGGGCATAGTAGGGACAGGGCATCCTGCCACTCGCTGCTGAATGCCAACACAAAGTCTGGCCCACTCCCCTCCCTGCTCTGACATGCCCCTGGGGATGGGAGGTAGTAACAGTCCACAACCAGGTGGCACCTCAGTTGCCCACCTGGCTGTCCCATCTGCTCAATGGGGCCTGCTCCCTAGGAAAACAGAGCAGCCAGTTGACCCTGAAAGGGATTGAGGAGCTCCATTCGCTGCTGTCTGGGCACCATTTCAGGAACACTACCAACAGAGGGCATTCATGCTGCTTTCAACGTACCAGGCTCATGTTATGGAGTCAGGCAAGAATGAGAAAGACAGCTAGCTTCCCTCAGAGAGCTCCTTCCAAGGATACCCTGGCCCTTTCTACAGCCAAGTCTCTGTCATTTGCCTGTAGAGACACAGAAAATTCAAAGCCATCAATCATCCTAACTCAACTAAGAAGGGACTAGATAGGGGTCACCTTCGTGCAGCACAGGATAGGAGCCCTAGGTACCCTACACATTTTATATGTCAATATCGATCAATAATCATTATTGAGCGCCTATTATGTGCCAGGTGAGAATCAGGAAGACTCATCTTCATGAATTGAAATCCAAAACATAAAATTCACTTACAGAGAATGAAAGGTGGACAGTTTGAAACTCTCCCCAGCTGAGACTCAGCCATGATACAGAAATTGGGATCACGTTTAAGATTCTTTCTTGCCACTTGGACGGGAGCCTCTGACTCTTAATTCCAGGGACTATCTCTCTCCTGTGAGTAGAATTGTTGGCACAGGTACCCCAAACACTAAGAGGAGGACTGCATTTGATCTCTAAATGAAGGGACAGCAGTGTGGTCTAAGGATGAGAAAATTAATGCATGTTAGGGTTCCTCCATCATTGGCTGCAAACCACTTTGTGACTTAAGATTGCCCATCTGCAGAAGAAGAAGGGGACCGAGTCTACCTCCGTCTGGTGAGATGCTGTGACTGTGAACCTCTGAAAAGTGTCTTTCCATCACAATATTCCTGTGTGGTTAAAATAATGCCCATGAATGGGAACAAGGTAATAGAAATAGCATCCCTGCCCTCGAGGAGCTTACCTTCTAAAGGAAGAAGCAGCATGCAAACAATTAAGAGCACACAAAATACATGCAGTGCAGATGGAAAGGGATCTCTGAAGGAGGGGAGAAGGGACCGGGAAGCTTTCTGAACGAAGTGAGTTTCGGGTTTAATCTTGGAGAAAGCCTAAGGATATTCCAGGTATGCACAGAGTGAGATGATGGAGTTGTTTGTGAGGGAACAGCAAAGACCCCCAGAGTCTCTGGGTCTCTTTCCTTGCCTATAACTTGATGAAAAGACTACACTGAAAATTCTCTGCTTACCTCCTTCCAGCATTCCCCGCCATGTCCTTGAGCAGCTGGCTCATCACCTGTTAAGTAGGGGTCAAGGAAGAACTGGGGACAAGAATCACTTTGGGGATTCAACGCTGTTTCATTCCTGTTAAGTCTCCATCAGCCCAAGCAGAGTATCCATTCCCCTCTCCCTCTCACGCTCCCATGAATTATCTTTTACAAAATCAATATAGAGAATGCTTGTCTCAAGAGCTGCCCTCGCTTCAATCGTCACTCTAGCAATCAGTGATGAAATATCTGTCTCTAATCCTGTCCATTCTGAAACTCTAGTCCTAGGTTCCAACTGCCTGCTGGACATCTCGTTAACCTCTCAATAAATCCTAATTCAATTAAAGAAGTAATATGATATCAAGGGAAAGAGAACTATACTTAGAGCCACAGGTCCTGGATTCAAATCCTGACTGCTGTTTTTTTATCCCTAAGATCTTGGACAAATTATCCAATTTCTCTGGGCCTAAGTTTCCTTGTCTAAGAAATGAAGGGATTAAATTAGAAAATTCCTAAGGTCATGTCTATCTCTCAGACATACAATCTGATGTCACTGCTCCATTAAAACTTCCCCCATGAATGGGCCCCACATGTGCAAGAATGTTTGTGGCAGCCCTTTTTGTAGTGGCTAGAAACTGGAAACTGAAGGGATGCTCATCAATTGGAGAGTGGCTGAATAAATTATGGTATATGAATGTTATGGAATATTATTGTTCTGTAAGAAACGACCAGCAGGACGATTTCAGAGAGGCCTGGAGGGACTTGCATGAACTGATGCTGAGTGAAATGAGCAGAACCAGGAGATCATTATACACAGCAACAACAAGACTATATGAGGATCAGTTGTAAGGGACATGACTCTCTTCAACAATGAAATGTTTCAAACCACTTCCAATTGTTCAGTGGTGAAGAAAGCCATATACAGCCAGAGAGAGGGATGTGAGAACTGAGTGTGGACCACAACATTTTAATGCTTTCTGTGAACATTTCCCTGCATTTTGTTTTCCTTAAGTTGTTTTTTTTCCTCTCTTTCTAGATCTGTTGTTTCTTGTGCAGTAAGATAACTGTATAGATATGTATACATGTATTGGATTTGTCATATAATTTAACATGTTTAACATGTATTAAGACTACCTGTCATCTAGGGGTGGGGTGGGGGGAAGGAGGGGAAAAAATTGGAACAAAAAAAATTTGCAAAGGTCAATGTGGAAAAATCACTCATGTTCTGTAAATAAAAAGCTTTAATAAAAAAAATAAATAAAAAATAAAACTTCCCCCACTTCTGTTGATCTTCCCAATCACTGTCCCAAAACTTCAGGGTCATCTTTAATCTTCCCTCTCTATCATACCTCATATACAATCAGTTGACAAGTCCAACTGATCCTACCTTTTCAAAATCTCTGAAATCTTTTCTCTCCTCCTCAATCATTCAGCTACCCTCCTCGATCACACTTTCATGGCTTCCCACTTAGACTCAGGAGTATGTTGGTAAATGTTTAACAAGCAGCTTTCTTCAAGGTTATAACTCTTACCAAAAGTGTCCCATGGGCTCTGTCCTGGGCCCCCTTTCCTTCTCCCTCTATACTCCCTCACTTGGTGCTTTCATTAGTTCCCATGATTTCTCTCATCTCTATGCTTATAATTCTCAAATCCTTTATCCCACCCAAACCTCTCTGCTGACCTCTCATATCTCAAACTGCCTTTCAGATATCTCAGCCTGGATGCTTAGGAGGCATCTTAAAGTCACTGGGTCCAAAACTGAACTCATTTCTCCCCTTAAACAAACTCTGTCTCTCTGCCTGTCTTTCTCCTCTGTCTCTGTCTCTGCTTCTCTTTGTGTCTGGCTGTATCTCTCTCTCTCTCTCTCTCTCTCTCTCTCTCTCTCTCTCTCTCTCT
>JAJPUD010002179.1:223829-248389 GCA_023553655.1 Myrmecobius fasciatus | reverse complement strand
CTCTCTCTCTCTCTCTCTCTCTCTCTCTCTCTCTCTCTCTCTCTCTCCTCTCTCTTTCTGAGTTTCTGTCTCTCTCTATCCCTGTCCCTGCCCTGTCTCTCTTCTCTCTCACTCTCTTTTCTCCACTCTCTCTTTCTGTCTCTGTCTCTCTCTCTTACACACACACACACACACACACACACACACACACACACACACAACCTCTGCCCATTGGCTTTCTGGGCTTCCTTTAAGTCCCATCTAAAATTCCTTATTTTATAGGAAGGCTCCTCCAGCTCCTCCTAACTCTAGCATCTTCTCTCTGTTAATTATTTCCCATTTGTCCTGCATATAATTTGCACAGAGGTTGTTTACTTTTTGTCTTTCCAATTCAGTTGTGTGTTCCTGTAAGACTGTTTTTCTTTATATCCCCAGTGATTAGCCCAATACCTGGTCCATAGTAACTATATTTATTGATTATTGACTGTGATTTTTGATAGTAATTTTTTTTCCAACTCTCTGGAAGAGTCTTTCCCTTCTCTGAGTTTTTCCTTCCTACAGTCACCAAAATAATCTTCCTAAGCTTTCTAAGTACCTCTGCTCAAAAACCTTCAGTGGCTCCCTATTATCTACAGAATTAAGTGCAAATTCCTCAGGCCTGTCATTTAAGGTCATTTGCAACTCTGGCTCCAACCTACATTTTCAGCCTCATTTCAGATGACTTCCCTTCACACACTCCATGTTCTCAGCCAAATGGGATTCCCAGCTGTTCCCTAATCTCAATTTAACACCAGATGCCTGTGTTCATTTGCCTAGAATATGTTCTCTCCCTGTGTCTGTGATAAAAATCTTTCCCTTCCTTCAGGGTCCAGGTGCAGACTTCCTCCTTAAAGTCTCCCACCAGACACACCTCCACTCCCACCCCCCAAAACTACATTGTAAATCCCTTGGGGTTGGGTGAGAAGGGGTCGGGGTTAGCCCTAGTCTCAGCTGTGTATACTACAGCCTGGCACCTAACGTGTCTGAATCACAGTAAGTGTTTAATAAATGCTTGTCGATTGATTGATTGATCTCCAGCCCCTAATACAGATCCTTTGAACACAGAAGGCACTTAATAGGTGTTTTTAAACTAAATAAAATTGAATTGAAACTGAATGGAAAGGAAACAAGAGTAACAAATGGTGAGAGTTCCCCCTTATTAAACTGGAAGCTCTTTGGGGAACAAGAACCAAAGATCAGCTCCTTCCATACACCAGGCAATCTGCCCGATCTAGTACACTATGTACACAGCCTTTCCCTTCCAAGTTTTAACCAAGATACAACAGTATATGTGATATCTGTTACTTAGGGATTATCTGTTCCTTGAAGGCAAGGATCATCACACTTATTTTAAACCACCAGAGCACTTAATTTGACACAAAGAGATTTGAATCTTTTAACCATTGTTTACATAATTATTTATTAACCCTTTCATTGAGAGTGGGATGACTAGTCAAACTAAAGTCAAAACTAACATGGAAATATGTTTTACATGATTGCACATATATAACCTATTTTAAATTGCCTAGGGAGGGAGAAAAAAATTGGAACACAAGGTTTTGCAAAGGTGAATGTTGAAAACTATCTATGCATATATTTTGAAAATAAAAAGCTTTTAAAAATGAATATTAAAATGATCTTTACATGCAATTGGAAAAATAAAACACTTTAAAAATAAATTAAATTAAAATTACAAAAGAGCTAAAGCCAATAGTCAATTATTAGTAAACACATATTAAGTGCTTTCTAGGTGCCAGGTACTGAGGAGATACAGTAAAGAACCTAAAGATGTCCAAAATAAGAACAGCAAGGCCTCATGAAAGTTCTTCAGAAGCGGGGTAGGTCTGTCTCTGTCATTCTAGCACCAAGAAATGAATGTAGTTAGTGGACAGAGGCTAAGCCTAGACTCAAGTCTAAAATCTGCCCGTGCCATCATGGGCAACTTGGTCATCTTAAAATTATATGAGCTGCCTTTTTGCATATGTGAGGGAGTTTCCACACTAAGAGTTTCTGCATAAAGATAAAATTACAAGCCTAGATAAAAATCAATATCTCTTCCCTCCAAAAAAGAAAAAATCCCCAATGCTTAGAATAGTGCTTTTTGCAGAGCAGACACTTAGAAAGTATTTGTTGAATGGAGTATACTACAGAATTAGGAAAAAAAAAAAAAAAAGACAAAAAACACTAGCTCTTGAGAACCTGGATTCAAAATCCTCCTCTGACAAAATCTGCAGGACCTTGGACAAATCCCTTAATCTCAAGCCCTCCTGAAAGTAAAGATCTAGGAATGCAACCCAATGGGAGAAAAAGAAAGTAGAGTTTCTTGAAGGCATAAAAGCCAGTTCCATCTTTAGCTATTATGCTTAATAATTCTTGTGGATTTGGACAAATCATATATATTTCTGAATCTGTTTCCTTGTCTATAAAATAGAGGTAATTAATTTTCTACTGCTCACCTCAGAGGTTTGTCATCATGGTCAGCTCCATATTTACAAAAGTATTACATAGTGGAAAGAGCACTGTGCTTAATTCTGGAAGCCTTGTTTAAGATCTTACTCTGATATTTTACTTTAGGCAATTCCCTTTAACTCCTGAAAAAAAAAAATGCTTCCTACAACTCCTTTACCACTCAATGAACCCCCATCGATGTAAAATCCTATTTGGCTTTGACAACCCTTCATAATCTGGCACCTCCCAAATTTCCAATTTTGCCACATTTTACTCCCTTCCATGGGATCTATGATCCGTAAAAACTGATCTTCACTGCTATTCTTCATGCATGACATTCCACATCCTGACTCCTTGTATTTTCACCTGCTGTCTCCCATCCCTGGAATATTTTTTTCTCACCTCTGCCTCCTCCATTCCCTGGCTTTCTTCAAGATTCCATTTCAGATTCTACTTTTAACCTTTCCAGTCTCTCCCAATATAGTGCCTTCCTTTCCCTTGTGTATACATACATCTTGTGTATACATAATTGTTTCCATATTGTCTTTCCCACTTAGAATGTGAACTCCTTACAACAGACATCCCATCTTTAGCATTTCTTTATAACCACAGTATTCAGCACAGTGCCTAGTACATAGTAAGAAATGTTTGTTGTTTTTATTGTTTGTCTTTCATTCTCAAAGAGGACCATGTTATCAGGGAAGGGATGCTATGACTGGCAAATGAATTGAATTTAAGTGAGGGAAGGCTATGCAAAGTCACCAGCCTCACTTTCTCCTTCAAAGCCGTCTGGATCCAGTGTTAAAATATAAATCAGGATGCCTAGAGATGACCTTGGATATGTAATATTGAGGTCTAAAAGAAAATCATTACTTTTAAAAACTGAAAAAAAAAATTATAACTCAAAAGTCAAGATGAAGTGGATCACAACATTGTTAATTCTCAAATTCATTCCATATACACTTTACCTGTTTGTCTAGTTTCCCAATAGAAATATACTAATTCCTCAGACTATGGTCATAAATAAGCAGTCTTTTTTTTCCCTGATGCCATTGTTGGTGACAATATTTCCATACTCAACCTAGAGATATTACTAAAACTAAAACAGTTAAAATGAATTGTCAATTCTCAACATTGCTCAGAAGATCTAGTCCTGGTTTTTCTAATACTCAAACAAGTGAAACCCTTTTAGGACATCACTCCTATTCCATAACCACTAAGAAATTAATAAATGCTTATTGACCAACTAAATGAACTAAGCCTTTGTTTTCTCATCTGTAAAATATGAGTCATAAAAGAGTCATAAGGATAATGTATAATATAAGTATAATGCTTATATTGATCAGTTTGCTGTGAGAAAACCACTCTGTAAATTCTGAAATGCCTGTATCCTTTTAAGCTTTTATTACTATTATTAGGCTTGGAACATAAAGGTTTTAAAGTTCAAATTAGTGAAAGAGATTGAGGCTACTTTTAGCTACTAAAATAAAGAGTATAATGAAAAAAGAAAAGATCTAAATATAATCTCTCTCCCCACACACAAATTATACAGAAAGAAAAAAATCAGCTAAAACCAGGTTTGGGGATTATTAGATTTCACTAACTCCATCTATTATGTTGAAACCCCCTAGAAAAAAAAAATGTGTGAATCCAGCAATAGCCAAGCAGGCCCTCTCTTAGTCAAGCCTTGCTCCCTCCAGCATCTGTTGACCTCATTGGGGAATTTTTCAAGCAGCAGCCTGACCTTCCTCAAGGTGAAAGTGGAAACACCGAAATGAAGTACTTTCTTCTCCCCATCACACTCCCTCCTCCTCTCCCCAGTTCTTTAGCTAAGAAACAATGCCTCGGGTCCCAGTCTGCCTATCATTATTCCCTTTTCAGAGCTAGGCAGGCTGGAAATATGAAATTAAATAGCTCGGGTTCAAATAGGGAGAACCTTCCCAGAACCACTGCTATTAAGAGCTGTGATCTTTGATTGACACAAGTAGAGGAAATCATCTGATATTAAGTGGACCTATTTAAACAAAATTAATCATACTTAGCCCTAATCAGGCACTGTAAGCTTTCCCAGTGCTTTGCAGTCATTAATTAAGTTAATATAGATCACCTTTGTTGCTGGAAGGACATGGTGATTATCCCCATTTTCCAGATGAGACCTGGGAGACTGCCTTGAGCTACCCACAGGCTATATTTCTGGGAGAGCCAGAATAGGAGTGATTAGAACTGTGTGCCAGATCTCCCCAAAAGGATTTGCTGAGAGCTGAGTTTCTTCCAAGTAGCCTCTTTCCATTACAACTGACAAAGACAGCAGGGCAGGAGGAAGGAAGGGTTCTTCCAATAACAATCCAATCCTTATCATCCCCTCCAAAGGAAAACGACCTGAAGGTGTGATAATATTCAACACCTGACCTATAGAGTGTTCACCTAAGCTTTGGGACTTAACTGACTGGGCTGTGTGGTTCCCTTCAAAGAAAGGCTCCGGATAAATACAAAACATTATCCGTTTATTACAGATAGTGGATTATTAATAGGTCACTGTTCAGTTAGGCTTGTCTGAACTAAGGGGATTCCAGCATATGACTGATGACATCTAATTGATAAACACTAAAATCCCTGAAGGGAAGAGTTTTTAAATCATTTTCCCCTGATTTATTGAGAAGCATACTTTTATCACCCACACATACCCCCTAAATGAGAAAGTTTTCCAGTGTTTCTTTTTAATTCCCTTTGGAATTGTATTTGTGGCTCTATTTTTTTAAGCCTTCGGTTATTAAATGTTCAATTATTAACTTTGGTTATTCATAGGTCAAACTATGATCTCTTCTACTTTTTCTCCCCAATCATGAACTAGACTTGCCTAGCAGACCCAGCCCCCAACCCAGATCTCTACCCTTTTTACCACAACTGGGAAAAACGAAATACCTCCCCACCCTAATCTCAGTTCCCTTATATCAGGGAGAAAACAGTCAATAGTGGAAGCTTTTAAATGCAGACTTTTCCAATGTCTATCTCTTTTCCATTTCTTAAGTCTGTTCTTCCCCTCTTATTCCTATCCCCTACCATCGTATTTCACTTTGTTTCCATATAATTTCATTTTCCTCTTCGATCTGTTTAAAAAAGAGTGGGTCACAAATTAAACTTTTAAAAGAGTTCATCTTCCTTTCCTTTTCTCCATGGTAGAATCCTGCCCACCTCCTAGTTATATTCCTTTGCTTCCAGGTCCTTTCTCCTTACCCCTTCAAACCTCCCTCCCCTTCCCCAAATCTGTATATGTTTTCTGTTCCTAACATGAGTTCCTTTTTCCCAGAGTCTGTTCTACTTTGATCTCAGGCCCATCCTTCCCCTCCATTCAGCAGAAAACTGGCCAGCCCAACTTTCCTCTCCCCCCTCTGAATGAACACAAAGGGGACAGAGGCACCAGATGGCCCCTGAGCTGACAGAGGGGCTCAGAGAGTCTGCTGGACAAGGAAAAACCCCTGCTGAGTTGCCTGTGCATAGCTCAAGCTGCTGCCCAGCCTAGCAGACGGAGCAGGGGAGAAAAGCAAGGCTTAATGCCAACAGCCTGGGCACAGCATGGCATCATGGAGAGTGGCTATGCCATTTCAGCTTGCCACAGTGCTGCCTGAACTTAGGGTCAGCTCCCACAGGGTTATTCTCACCAGCTGAAAAGGGGGAGGAGGTGGAGTACTACCCTATTTGTCAAAGGGCTGGTGAAGTGACCTCCATTTTTGTGTGTGCTTTCTCAGGTGCTAAGAGAAAAAGTATGACCTAAACCCCCTGGAAACTTCATCCCTAAACCTAGCATCCTAGACTTTATAATTTGGAAAAAATAAAATTAATAATAAAATTAATAAAATAATAAAATTAAAATAGACAAATAGGTTGGGAGACAGATAATATTGACTACTTAATATGCACTATAATAATTAGCACTTTGGCAGATAGAACATGGAGAAAATATTCCCTCAGATTTGCTAATGTAGCATATAGCTATTCACACCATCAAATTGAGAAGTTTACGTGCCTTACCTAGGCATGAATCAAGAGAGGAAGCATCTTAAAGCTAGTCTCTCAAGATTTGACTTAACTTGATTAAACCCAAGTTTTATCCTAGTGACTTCCCCTCATAAGGACTTCCCTCCTTCCACTGCCTACAAATAATCACAAATAAACCAAAGGTTCCTCTTGCTAAGGGTCCACTCTTTTTTATAGGGGAAAAAACATAGAAAGGATCCAAATTTCAAAGGAATGGGTTCTGACAAAGAAAAAGAAAAATAGTAACTGACACAAATGGACCAAAAAAAAAAATATATATATACTGTTCCTAAGTCCCATGGTTCTCTGTTTTCTACCTATGGAACACATTTCTATTTCAAGAACACTGTTCCACCAAAGCAGAAGTCAATTCCAAGGGCAGATCATCAGCATCAGTGTGTCCTTGACATTGATTCATAGAGGTCACTGCCTTTTGGAAACCATTAGCTAATACGAGCTCACTCCAGCTAAATGACTATCGCTCTTCCCTGTTCCCTCACCTTTCAGTCCGTATGTTTTTCCATCTCAGTTCATTTGACAGCTCTCTCCCCTATTTGTCCTTGTATAGAAGGACAGGACTTCCACCAACTGAATGCCTTTGCCATATGTTAAATGCTCTTGGGTCTGCATCAGGAGAAAGGAAGTCATCCATCCATGTACTGCTCACCCTACCCACAAAAGATTCAGTGGCAAAGGAATTCTTCTAAGTTCTTCTGCTTAGATAATGTTCCCAAATTGAATGCTTAACCTTTTTCTTCTAAAATCCTCCAGAACTCTTAAAAAGACCCAAAAGTTCCCGGGCTAAAGGAAAATGAAGGGTCTATTCGGAGGTTGCCCTTGAACTCTTTCCAATCACCTCAAACCCAGTTTTCAAGCTAATCCTTCCTTGGAAAAGGTTCAGTACATTTCACACGATTCTAAGCCAATGATGCCATGAGATAAAGGTTCTAGAGTTGGCCCTTTCTCAGGCAGGACCCTGAAATAGTCTCCTCTACCCACATAAAATGTTGAAACCAATCCTGAGACATATTTCGGGAAACCACCCATCCTACCAAAATTCATCTTCACTTTTGTAATTTTGTAATAAAATTGCTAGAGAATCATCTTCACTTGCAGAGGCTAGCCCACCAGCAAGCACCCCACTCCTAGCTTCGGAGGTCTCCTTATATTTATTCCCACCCCAATGTCACTATTGTCTCCTGATCACCCCTGAATATTCTATAACCTCCTGCTAACAATTACCCACCAGCAGATCTGCAGCATTAATCATCCCCCTTTCTAGTATGTACAACATCTTATTTCAGGAGTGATACCACGGGGACAGATACCCCAAACTCATACATATGCACACTACTAGTACTTCTAGGAGCCTCTTCCCAGGGAATTGGCAGCCTGGTACACACAATAATACAGAAGCAAAAAATACTCTGGACCCTAACCCAAGAGAAGCTTCAGTATCACTTCTTAAAGTTTATCCTGGTTATTGCTCTATATTTCTCCAATGGGCCCTTTGCATTAGTCATTTAAAAGATACACCAAATTTATTTTAATGAAATAACATGTACTTAGAGAAAAAATGAAATATATCTTTAAAAAGGTAGGGAGAAAATAAGTAAAAGAAATACCAGCCTTGTTCCACAGCATTATGAATACCTAAACCCTCCCCATGCTACAAGATAGATGCAGATAAAAACTCCTGGAGTTTGTATCCATCACTTGACTTCCAGCTGTGTTCCTTTAAGCTTAGATTGATATGTTCCTACATACAACTCAGTTTAGTTACTCTATGAAAGCAATAAGAGTATGGGGTGCTCAGGGAAGACTAGCAGGATGTGTTATGTTTAGAAGAATCACACGTATTTAACCTATATGGATTGCTTGCTGTCTTGGGGGTGAAGAGGAAGAAAAATTTGGAACAATATTCACAAAGGTGAATGTTGAAAAATATCTTTGTGTATATTTGGAAAAGTGCAATTTAAAAAAAAGAAAACCATATATTAACATTATCTTTGTATTTTTGTTTATTTTGTTAACTATTTCTTAATTACATTTTAATCTGGTTCCTGCCTTAATCTGGAGTGTTGCAGCTGCCAGTCAGGCAGTAGTCCATGTTTGACACTTTTGCTGTACCTAGAAAAAGCTCAGGTTTCCCTGTGACTCCCCAGGTTCTATAGCTCCATGGTCACTATTTGCAGTTCCAAAATTACTGAGAAAAATGCCAAACTGCTCCCTTGGAAGAGTCTAAAATACTTCCCACCAATGCCCTACTCCCCCTCATCCCAATCTCAAATTTTTTCTTGTTTTGCTGAAATTGTGTGAATTATAAGAAAATTTGACTTTTCAGCAGTGACGAGACTGGATAGAACTTATTTTTTTTTAAGAGAGGGGAAGGTACAACAGGGGCTTGAACTTGGTGACTGGACATCATGGGAAATCTCTGAGCCTGTGTTGTGGTCAGCCCTCATGCAAGAGTAATCCACCTCTCAGTCTCAGCTTCTTCATTTGCGAAATGGTGATAATAGCACTTATTTCACAGGATAGTTTTAGGACCAAATAAAATAACACACATAAAGTATTATATACATATTAACTTCTATTATCTCTGGCCATTCATTTACTCACCAGTAAAATAGATACAATAATACTTAAGAGCTTACCTCATAGAGTTATTATGGTAAGGAAAATCCTCATATTGTCATAAAAATGTGAATTATCATTGTTATTGTTATCAAATGAACTGAACAATCATCAATAAATCACATGAGGCCTAGGAAGAATACTAAATGGCTTGAAAGAAAAAAATCATAATTTAAAAATTAGGAAGAGGAGAACATAGTAATGACTGTTACTTTGGGTTTTTTTGTTTTCAAGGTTATTTGAGGGAGTTTCTGATGATTATCATAACATACCAGTGTTAGGAAAAATTGAGGAACTAAGAAAATGTGTGGAGCAAATTTCAACTTTGCGGGTTAAACTGAAAGTTCCCTGGTGTTTACTACCCAGAGTTTGGGGCCACATGTATCCTCCAGGGGAAAAAAAAAAACCTGTCTGGAAAGCTGAGCTCCCAACCACAAAATGATAATAGTAAGAAATCAAATTAATCTTGACAGCAAATGAAGGTCTGATATTAAAGGCAAATTGACAAATCTCTTACTTTTTAAAAGCCATAGGTTACATGGCCTTTGCCTCTGCAAACTAGTCCCCTCAAATGAGCTGCTGAGTTCCAGAGACATAAACCAGAATATGATTTATGGACCACCAGTATCACTATTATACACAAATTCATCATTGAGGTCTCCTCTCTCTCCAAAGTTACTCCTGTTGTGATAATTCATGATTAACTGCTTTTTATCTGAAAACATGTGACATTTGATTACTATAGATTCAAAGAATTTCAGAGTTGGAAAGGATACTTCACTAAACATTAAATCTAACCCATCAACCATGAAGAAGGAGGAAGAGGAGGGAGGAGGATTTTGGAGGAGAAAAAGGAAAAGGAGGAAGGAAGAAAAAAGAATAATTCTAGCTACAACTGTTGATAGGACAGATTCTCATTTTCCTTAAAAAAAAAAAAAGAATAGTTTTTAATGGATGCCCATCAATTGGAGAATGGCTGAATAAATTATGGTATATGAATGTCATAGAATATTATTGTTCTATAAGAAAAAATCAGCAGGATGATTTCAGAGAAGCCTGAAAAGACTTACATGAACTGATGTGAAGTGAAGTGAGTAGAACCAATAGATCATTACACATGGGAAGAGCAAGGTTATATGATGATCAGTTCTGATGGACATGGCTCTTTTCTCTTTTTCTGATGATTCAGGTCAGTTCCAATGGTCCTGTGATGGAGTCACCTGCACCCAGAGAGAGATTGTGGGAACTGAGTGTGGATCACAACATAGTATTTTCATCTTTTTTTGTTGTGTTTGCTTGCATTTTGTTTTCTTTCTCATTTTTTTTCCTTTTTTATCTGATGTTTCTTGTACAGTGTGATAACTGTGGAAATATATATAGAAGAATTGTACATATTTAACCTATATTAGATTACTTGCCATCTAGGGGAAGGAGTGGGGGGAAGGGAAGGGAGAAAAAACTGGAACACAAGGTTTTTCAGTGTTGAATGTTGAAAATTATCTGTGCATGTATTTTGAAAAAAGCTTTTTTAAACAAATCAACAGTTTTCCCAAAAAGTAAACAAAATTGTCCCTGAGACTTCATTGGGACCTACCTCCTCAGACAGTTTTTTTATTTGCCTAAGGGCATTAAAAAGTCCCATCTACATTGACTCAGGGTTCTTTCAACTTGGTGGATTTCTGAAGACCACATGAGTCACCATATTCTGTCCTTCTGACCAGATAACCTATTTCCATATGCAGATGGGTATGCAAGGGGCTTATTGCTTATCCTTGCTAAATTTGAAAAAACTAAACATTCTTTTGTTAATTATTCAGTGACCTGAAAGTGCCTATCAAATCTGAACTGTTACTATCAAGTTATTTTCAGTTTTGTCCAATTCTGTGTAACCTTTTTTCTTGGCAAAGATACAGGAGCAGTTTGACACTTCCTACTCCAACTTCTTTCACACAAGAGGAAACTGAGGCAAACATGATTAAGTGATTTGCCCAGGATCAGCCAATAAGTGTCTAAGGCCAGATTTGAACTTGTGAAGAGAGTTCCTGACTCCAGGCCCAGTAATCCATGAACAACGGCACCTCAGCTGCCCCCAAATCTAAACTAACTTCATATTAATATTAAGCCTAGCCCTAACAATAAACCAACTTCCTGGAAAAGAAAATGTTAAAATTTAATCTGCAATATTAAAATTTTCTCCATCACTTTCTTAAGTCTATATCAACAAAGGAGCCACTCAAGCCTTGATTTGTAGGTTTGGTGATTTCCAAGTTGTAAATAAATACTCTCACTAGATACTTAACAGTGATCTTAGCTGTAGCCCACATTTATTCAACAAATAATTACCTTATCTTTGCTTTAAAAGAAGGCATTTGACACTTCCCGTTTGGGAGGACGTTTTTCCTGGTTTAAAGACTATGTTTTCTTGAGCTATTCTCTAATTATTTCCTATGTCAGATTTGTCTTCCACGAGACTGTAAGTACTTTGAAAGAAGGGATAGAAAAGGATTTCCTTTATAATCCCACAATGTCCAACATGTTCTTGGATTCAGCAAGCTAGAAGTGACAATATTCAGAAACAGAATTCCAGATTTCATTCATTCATTTTCATTTGTTCATTTTACTATCAAGAGCTCAAAGTTATATAATACGTATTTTTCTCTAATAATATTAATAACAGCTCACAAGAGGCAGCTAGGTGATGCAGTGGATAGAACACTAGCCCTGAAGTCAGGAGGACCTGATTTCAAATCTGGTTTCAGACACTTAACATTCCCTAGCTGTGTGACCCTGGGCAAGTCACTTAACCCCAATTACCTCAGCAAAAAAAAAAAAAGTACTAAATTTTGATTGCAGAGGTCCTGGGTTCAAATTTCAACTTTGGTCAAATATGCTGTAATAAGTAAAAGAACAGGAATCAGAAGGCCTGAATTCAAATTCTGACTTTAAAATTTATTAGTTGTAGGACTTTGAACAAGCCACCTAAACTCTTGGATTTCCCCCCTTCCTCATCTGTAAAATGAGGATAATGATACTGTACTTTAACCAACTCAAATAAAGACACTGCAGACTGCACTTTGATTTAGAAAACCACAAATTAACATTGACTATCCTGTACTGTATTTTTATTTATTTTGTTAAACATTTCCCAATGACTTTTAATCTGCTTTGGGCCTCTCTCCAAAGTTTTATCTTGCCTTCAGGCCTCAAATTCTACACCTCTGTTTTACCTGACAAGGTTGTCTTGAAGAATATAGGATTTTTCTATGACACAGCAGAGAAAGTATTGGACTATCTTGTTCTACCATGAAATATCTGGATGTCCTTATAAAAGTCACCTCATGTCTTTTCTCATCAGTAGAATGAGGGGAGAGGATTTAATCATCTCTAAACATCTTTCCAGTTCCAGCAAACATGAAAAATAGAGCCAAGGAACATGTTCACATTTAAACTACCGATAGATGTAAAGAAAGTTTTTTGAAAGTGTTCATGATGGGGGCAACTAGGTGAGGCAGTGGATAGAGCACCAGCCCTGAAGTCAAGAGGACCTGAGTTCAAATCTAGTCTCAGACACGTAACAGCTGTGTGACCCTGGGCAAATCACTTAACCCCAATTGCCTCAGCAAAAAAAAAAAAAAAAAAAAAGAAAGTGTTCATGACATCTTATTGAAATACAAAACAATAAAGAAAAGGGGCTAGTGCTTGAGTCTGGGAGTTAGGCAGACATACACTCAGGTTGTAGCTCTGATTCATGCTAGTTAAGGTCCAAGGACAAGTCCCCCCACCACTCAGTGCCCCAGAAAATTTGACAAGACAAATACGTGGTGACTCCAATCAGTGAAGGGGGTTTCCACACCTGGACTTACTACACTATGAAATCACAGGTCCAGATCAAAACAATTTAGATGTAAACCAAAGCACAAATCTGACTCGTTTAGTGTAATCCTTCCTCTTATATTTTCTTGATACTGTTCCAGAGTTGTTTCTGCACAAGACAATATGGATTCTCTATCCCGATTCTGGGAACATGTTGTTAACTGCTTTTGCCAATTCCTGAAGACAGGGACAGAACCACATCTAGTAAATCTGCCATCAGAGCCAATAAAAAAAATTATGGAACAAGCAGCTCAAAAGTGTAACTGAAATCAACTTTGTAAGGGAACATGCTGAGCCAGGAAAGAATTAACTACAGGGGAAAAGGAGCTCATCATTCCTATTTTAACTAATGAATCCTATTAACCAGGTGCTAACTTCATTGTTTCTACAATCACTGACAGATCCCCTAAATAGTAGAGCTCTGCCATTGCTACATCCTTGTGTAGGAAGAGATGCTGTCAGTGGCTGCTTGACTTGACACTATAATAATGAGGATATTTGCTTTAGGGGAAAAAAAGCATCTCTCCTTAAAATGAAAATGTATTGGATGGGGGAAGGAAGAGGAGAATAAGATGAATGAGATTAAAAGAAAAAAGAAGAAGGAAGAAGGAGAGGAAAAAGGAAAGGAGGAGGAATGGAAAAGTGAAGAGGAAGAGAGAGGAGAGAGAGGGAAGGGGAGAGAATGAAAAAGGAGGAAGAGAAAGAGTCAGAAGGAAGAAAAGGAAAGGAAGGGAAAGAAAGGGAGAAGAAGGGGGAAAGGGAAAGAGAGGGAGAAGAGTGAGGAGGGGGAAAGTAAAAGGAAGAGGAAGAAAATAAGGAAGAGAAACTATAGGAATCTACTTACAATTTTCTAACTTCTTTTCATATGCAACCGAAGAGTGAAGAAGAAATAAACTGGAGCTCACTCCATGGAACATACTTCATCTTTGATTCCATTTGATCTCATCACTCTGTGAAGTAGATAGTGTCAATATGACTAATACCATTGTGTAGAGTAAAAAAACAGACTCAGAGACAAAGTGATTTATATAGAGGCATAGAATAAATGGCAAAAATGGGGATTCAAATCTAGGGCACTAGACTTACTCTTCGGATATACTGAATGAGGCTAGAGTAACATTTTATTGTGTTCTAGCTATATTATTATGCTTAATAAACACTAGAAAACAATGAGTGAGAAGAAAAAAAAAGACACTGAACACCTAGAGAGAGACTCCCACAGTTCCTCAGGTGGGCTGAGGGGAGAGAGGGAAGAGATGATGTTGAGGAGAATGGGATAGAATTGTAGAAAACTCAAAATCTTTCACAGAACCAGTGATGAAATTGTGAAAGCAAAAATATTTGGGGGGAGATGACCTCTTGGGTTAGCCCAGACAAGGTGGGGAAAATCTCTCTCTGATTTTTTTTGACATGGTTGACTCCTCCAGGATGAATTCCCTGCCTTCCTCATTCAGGCAACAGCTCTTCCTTCCCAGCTGCAGTTCCCTACTGACTCAAATGTGCATTTCTGTTTCTTTTTGGACTAGAAATGTCAATACTACTCAGAGTCTTTTTTGTATGACCTTCGTAACAAGAGGCATCAAGTGCCAGCACCTACTGGTGTCCTGACCTGGTGTTGAGCTCAGTAAGAAGTACAGCTGGCAGGGTCATCTCCAAAGGCTAAGGGCAGCTAGAGGTGGACAGTTAAAAGTTGATCTGATATTCCAAATGAATCAATTTTTAAATGAACTCCTGAATACAAATGGTATATAAGCCATTCTGCCTGCAAATAATTATACACATACAACTAACATGGAGACATGGACAGCCGGGACAATTTTACTTTTGCTATGCTACAGTCAGAAAAATTCTGGATGTAAAATCCAAAGACCTGGGTCCACATTCTAACTATCTTATCTTGTACCACATTGGGCAAGTTCCTTAATTTCCCTGCCTCCAGTCTCTTTATCTGTAAAATAAGCTTGCTGGAAACAATTCTCCAAAGAACTGAACATGATTAATAACTATATGAAACATTGCTCCAAATCACTAACAATAAAAAAAAATCAATTAATAAACATTTACTGAGCTCCTACTATGAGCCAGGCATTGTGCTAAACACTAACACAATCTCTGCTCTCAGGGAGTTCACAGTCTAATGGAGGAAGGCAACATGCAAACAATTATATGCTACATATATGCATGAATACATTTATATACAAGGTGAGTAAATTAGAAATAATCAAGAGAGAAGGCTGGAGGAAAAGCTTACTACAGAAGGTGCTATTTTGGTTTCATCTCACACCCACTCAATTGGAAAAGATGAGGAGAGAAGGAGAATTAGTTTCCAAGCCATTTCCACCCACACCATCTCCCCAGTTCAAAACCCACTAGAGAACTATACCTAAGGAGAGTTTTATGAGAACTCCATAAAAGGGAGAAAAGGCTTTTAGTAGCCAGGAGTTATTAGTGCGTTTACTCTTTGGACATAAATTCTCTCTGTGTTCGAGTCCACTCTCCCTGAGAACCTTTTCTCCAATGCAAGGGTATGGGAAACTGTTATAACTATTGTTCTTGCTATATATTCTCAATAAACAAAATAAACAAAATAAAATTGTCAATAAACAAAAAATTTTCTGAGTTCGAGTCCACTCTCCCTGAGAACCTTATCTCCAAAGCAAGAGTATGGGAAACTGTTTTATAACTATTGTTCTTGCTTTATATATATTCTAAATAAACAAAATAAACAAAAATAAAATTGTCAATAAACAAAAAATTTTTTAAATGGGGGGAAAAAGTTAATTGATATATATCACTTGGTTAATATTAAGGAACACACACCATAGAGGCTTGTGACTGTACTAGAAAGCACCAGTGATACTTGGAGATTTTCCTAGACCCTTAAGGGAGAGAAGTAGTCATGGTACCAAGTCCTCCAATTTGAGTAAGAGTTGGAGAACAGAGGGATATATGAAATCTATGTGAAAAGAACCCAATAATAATGACACCCCAAAAGAGAAATAAAAAAATATGTCTTTCTTCCCTCTTTGCAGAAGTGAAGGGAAATTATGCAGATCATTGTATATGCTGTTAAGACCCAGTTGATATGTTTCTTAGTGTTACTGGCCTGCTTTTCCTCCACCACTTCTTTTTTTTTATTCATTGCTATAAATATAACAGTGATTTCTGATCTCCCATTGCCTGACATCTATGTTTCATCTCTTCCCCAGGATTTCCAAGTATCCTTAAAAGAGTTTGGAGGACATCTATTTTCTGTCATTGACTCAAGTCCTTAGCCATTGTATTCCCTTAATTTTAAGGGTCTCTAACACCCCAATGCCATTTAAGTATTAACAGTGAGATTAACTTTTACTAAGGAATATTTACTTAAAAAGTAGAGTAAGAACAAATATATGAATGCTCTCCCAACACGAAAGGTATAATTCCTCCTTCCCCTCATACCACCACAATCTCTAGGGAAATGAGATTAAGTTCACAGTTTAGCTCAATTCCTACATAGCATCAATCCCACCAAAATCTAAGTCTGAAGCTCCCTTGGGCTTCCATCCAGGTACCTTGGCATCTCAGAGCTTCTTTCCTGAGATGGCAGCAACATCCATCCTGGAACCCAGTGACTCAAGATCCCAGATACAGGTACTCTACCACCTGCACAGGGAACTCACTAACTCAGATTTAAAATAAAAACAAAACAAAACACTACATACAGAAGGAAAATTCCCATTCTCCAGGTTCCTATGTAGTTGAAATCAGCCCCAAAAGTTGGCCAATGACTACATATATATTGAACAATGCTTATGGAAAAAGAATTAGTCGCTGAACTGAATAGGAGAAAGAAAGTAGACTAGAGTGTATTGGAAAAATTGTGTGGTGCTTTTATTAACTGAAAACTCCTCCCATCTTTTTTGAACACCAATATTCTTTTAGTGATGCTGGAGTTCAGTGACGGCAAAGCATAACACACCACAGCCAGCCAGTGGGTAAAAGAGGGACATATGGTGGAAATAGATAAACTATGGCACAATGCCAACAAAACAACATGCAGGCTAAATGGTATAAAAAACATCAAAGAAATGTATAAACAGAAACAGGTATATTGGTCAATTAGCAAAGGAAATTCAATGGTCAGTCCTTGTATTCCTGCAATTCCAAAAAATCTTAGGGAGTCCATATGGCAGAGTAAAGCCAGGAAACTGCTCCAGCTTTCCTAGTTTCCCTCAAAAACTATATAAACAGAGTTTGGAGCAAAAGAGCCTACAAAGTGATGGAATGAAAGAATTTTTCAACTCAAAAGAGTCAGGAGGATTTCATGAAAGGTCAGTTTACGGGAGTGAAAGGGGTGCTGAGCCCAGCTCACATCATATCTGGGAAAACCAGTGGAAGGGTCTTAATCCCAGTGGATCAGCAACCAAGGCTGTCAGTCCTGGCTTAGTAAAACAGTAGTAGAGAGAACTAGTGGGGCAGGCTTCAGTCCCCGCACAGAAGGCAAATGTCCAGCCCAGGAAACCAGAGAAGAGGTGGAACTAGCTCATGCTCCCGACACCTCTTTGAGCAAGACACAAACACAAGGAGTCCCTTTGAGTCAAGCTCAAAGCTGCACAAAAGGCTTGGGACAGAACCTCCTCTACTCCAGAAGCAGAGGTTGAGCTTAAAAATCATGAGATGGGAGGGGGGAAGAAAATGAGCAAGAAACAGAAAAGAGCCTTGACCATATAAAACTACTGTAGTGGTAGGGAAGACTGAAACATCAACTCAGAAAAGCACAAAAACACCAATGTGTGAGACCTCAAAGGTGGACATGAATTGCTCTCAAACCCAAAAAGCCTTCTTGGAAGAACTCATAAATGAATTTAAAAGTCAAATAAGAAAGATAGAAGAAAAAAATGGGAAAAGAAATGAAAAAGAGTAAAGTTGGAAAAGGAAGGACAAAAATCGGCTGAAGAAAACAATTCTTTAAGAAATACAATTGGCCAAATGCAAAAAAAGAAATCCATTAGAGAATACATCTTTAAAAGTAGGTTTAACATACTTTTAATGGAAAAGGAAATACAAAAGCTAACTGAAGAAAATCATGCATTAAAAACTAGAACTGAGCAAATGGAAGCTAATGACTCTATGAGACATCAAGAATCAACTAAAAAGAATGGAAAACTGTAAGAAAAGGTAAAAGACTTTATTGGGAAAATAGCTAATTTAGAAAATAATCCAGGTGAGACGATTTAAAAATTATTAAACTACCTGAAGTCCGTGACCAAAAAAAAAAAAAAAAGAGCCTGGATAGCATTCTTAAAGAGATCATAAAGGAAAATTGTCCTGATATGCTAAAAATCAGTCATTGAAAGAATACATCAATCACCTATGCAGAGAGATTCCACAAGAAAAAGTCCAAGAAATATCATTTGCAAAACTCTAGAAGTACCTCAAGGGGAAAATACTACAGGCTGTCAGAAAAAAACAAAAAGCAATTCAAGTATCAAAGGGTTAAAGTCAGGATTACCCAGGATTTGGCAGGATCAAAGGGCCTCAAATACCATATTCCAGAAGGCAAAGGATCTTGCTTGGATTATAACTAAGAATCAACTACCCAGGGACACTAAGCATCATCTTTCAGGGGAAAAGATGGATCTTCAATGAAGTAGGGGACTTTCACTCATTTCTATTGAAAAGACCAGAATTAAACAGAAAATTTGATAGACAAACACAGGACTCAAAAGAAGCACAAAAAGGTAAAGAGGAAAGAAAAAAACAGTAAAAACATGTTTACATCCCTACATGGGAAAGTGATACTTATAACTCTTGTGAACTGTATCTTTTATTAGGGCAGTTAGAGGGGGCATAGACCGAGGATGTGGATATAAATTGACTCTGGTGTAATGATATTAAAAAAAAAAAAAAAAAAAAACATTGAGGGACATTAAGGAAAAAGGATTTTACTGGAAGAAGAGGAAAGGGGAAGTAAAATGGGATAAATTAGATCACTTGAAGGAACCCAAAAAACTCATTACAATTAGAGGGAAAGAAGGGAGAGGGAGGAGCAGTGTCTGAAGCTTAATCTTATCAGTTTTGGCTCAAAGAGGAATAACATATCCATTATGCTGAGTATAGAAATTTATCTAACACTATAAGAAAGTAGGAGAAGAAAGAGGAAAGAAAAGGGAGGGACTGAATAGAAGGGAGGACAGAAACACAAAGAGAAAAGGATTAAAAGAAGGGAAAAGAGGTGACAGAAAGGAGGGCAGATGGAGGGAGAGATTTATCAGAAACAAAAGGTGGTCTTCTCGATTTCTTTTTCTACTACTTCTAAGGAGAGGGTAGAAAGAGAGGGGGGAAAAGCATGTACAAGGGAGAAAATTGTTTTTTTATTATTTTTTTAATAAAGCTTTTTATTTACAAAACATATGAGTGATATTTCTACATTGACCTTTGCAAAAAACTTTTTTTCCCAAGCTTTTCCCCGCCGTCCCGCCCACCCACAGACCGAGATGTGAGGGGTTCCGTGACATGTTAAATAGGATAAATTATATGACAAATACAATACATGTATACATATCTATACAGTTATCTTACTGCACAAGAAACATCAGATCTAGAAAGAGAAGAAGAAAAAACAACCTAAGAAGGAAAACAAAATGCATTGAAATATTCACAGAAAGCGTTAAAATGCTGTGTTGTGGTTCTCACTCAGTTCCCACAGGCCTCTCTCTGGATGTATATGACTATCTTCATCGCTGAACAATAGGTACTGGTTTGAATCACATCATTGTTGAAGAGAACATGTCCATCAGAATTGATCATCATATAGTCTTGTTGCTGTGTATAATGTTCTCCTGGTTCTGCTGATTTCACTCAGCATCAGTTCATGCAAGTCTCTCCAGACCTCTCTGAAATCCTCCTGTTGGTCGTTTCTTACGGAACAATAATATTCCATAACATTCATATACCATAATTTATTCAGCCACTCTCCAATTGATGGGCATCCTTTAAATTTCCAGTTTCTTGCTACTACAGAAAGGGCTGCCACAAACATTTTTGCACATGTGGGTCCCTTTCCCTCCTTTAAAATCTCTTTGGAATATAGGCCCAGTAGAAACACTGCTGGGTCAAATGGTATGCACAGTTTGGTAACTTTTTGAGCATAGCTCCAAATTGCTCTCCAGAATTGTTGGATCCGTTCACAGTCCCACCAACAATGTATCAGTGTCCCAGTTTTCTAAGGGAGAAAATTGGATGGAGGGAAATACACACCTGGTAATCATAACTGTGAATGTGAATGGGATAAACTCTCCCATAAAATGGAAGTAGATAGCAGAGTGGATTAAAAATCAGAATCCTACAATATGTTGTTTATAAGAAACACAATTGAAACAGATACACAGAGCAAAAGTAAAAGTCTGAAGCAGAACATATTATGCTTCAGCCGAAGCAAAAAAGAAAAAATCAGGGGTAGCAATTCTAATCTCAGACAAAGCAAAAGCAAAAATAGATCTAATTAAAAGAGATAAAGAAAAGAGCTATATCCTGTTAAAAAGTACCCTAGACAATGAAGTGATGTGGATACTAAAACATATTCACCAATTGGTACATCATCCAAATTCTTAGAGAAGTTAAGCCAGTTGCAGGAAGAAATAAAACTTTACTGGTGAGGGACCTCAAATCCCACCCACACACACACACACTCAGAATTAGCTAAATCTCATCACAAAATAAACAAGAAAAAAATTAGAAAGATTAATAGAATCTTTAAAAACTTAGATATAATAAACCTCTAGAGAAAACTGAATAGGGAGAAAAGGGTATATACCTTGTGCACCTACACAAAAATTGACCATATATTAGGGCATAAAAACATCACAATTAAATGCAGAAAGGCAGAAATAGTAAATACTTTTCAGGTCATGATGCAATAAAAATTACATTCAATAAAGGGCCTGGGAAAGAGAATAAAAACCAATTGAAAATTAAATAATCTAATTCTTAAAAATGAGTGGGGTGAACAACAAATCATAGAAACAAATCATAGAATGACAACAATGAGACAACATACCAAAACTTGTGGGATGCAACCAAAACAATTCTTAGAGGAAATTTCATCTCTGAATACTTACATGAATAAAATAAAGAGAAGATCAAAGAACTGGGCATGCAACTAAAAAAGCTAGAAAAAGAACAAATTAAAAACCTCCAATTAAATACCACATTCAAAATTCTGAAAATCAAAGGAGAGATTAATCAAATTAAAAGTAAGAAAATGATTGAATTAATAAAACTAAGAGTTGAGTTTTATAATATATATAAATCTTTAGCTAATTTGATTAGAAAAAGGAAAAAAAATTACCAGCATCAAAAATGAAAAGTGAACTTACCACCAATGAATTAGAAATTAAAGTAATAATTAGGAGCTATTTTGCTCAACTGTATACCAACAAATCTGATCATCTAATTACACTAGAGGAATATTTGCAGAAATATAAATAGCCTAGATTAACAGAAGATAATCTCATTTTAGAAAAAGATAAATAAATTTCCTAAGAAAAAGAAATCTAGAAGAGCACTTTTTATACAATCTGTCAGTAGAGTATTTGTGGGAGGATATGGACAAGAATTCCATAGAATGAGAAGGTGTGGTTGCCAATAGCACCATTGTCAGGAGTGGTCACATTGATGTAGATACATATTCAAAGTATGTACAGAAGATGAATGCAAGAACTGATAATAAATATGAAGTCTATCACACTGTGTCACCATCACCAAAAAATTACTAAACTCCCCTTGGCTTCAGGCATTCTCTGTCCAACTTGACTAGAATGCTCTCCCTCTTCCACTCCAACTATTGATCTCTCTGGTTTCTTTTTAAGTCCCAATTAAAATCCCACCCACCCTTTCTTAATTCCAGGACTTTAATTATTTCCTATTTACCTTATATATAGTTTTATATACATTTGTTTGTTGTCTCTTGCATTAGAAGTTCTTTGAGGGGAGGGGACTGTCTCTTGCCTCTTTTTTCATCCCCATACTTTGAACAAGTGCTTGATAAATGTTTATTGAGCTGAATTGAATCAATACCATTATTAGGCTATCTCAAAGAAAGAGGGAAAGGTCCTCCATATACAGTTTTTAGAGCATTTCATTTTGTGGTGGCAAAGAACCAAAAACTCAGAAGGTGCCTATCAAATGAGGATTGATGGTACATAGAAACTTTGGTATATGAATGTAATGTAATACTACTGTGCTATAAGAAAAGAAAGTTTCAGAGAAACTTGGAAACATTTGTATAAACTGATGCAGAATGAAATGAGTAGAATCAGGAAAACAATTTTATATAGCATTGTAAAAATGAACAATTTTGAAAGACTTAAAAATTCTGATCAAAGCAATGATTAACATGATTCCAGTAAATCACTGATAACAAATGCTACCTACCTCTTAGTGAAGAAACTAAATGTGCAAAATGAGACATACTTTTTTTTAACATGACCAATATAGGAATTTGTTTTGTTTAACTATACACTTGTTATAGGGGTTTTGTTTTCTTTTTGGTTTGTAAAGGGGAAAAGATGAGAGAATAAAATAAATACTTGTTAATTTAAAATTTTAGGCTTAATAAAATTAGATAAAAATAAATTAAAGAAATCAATGGTAATTTTATAGAAATCGGTTTCAGTCAAGTGATGAAGTCAGATGCCATATTGCAGAGTTTAGGAATAAATATGAGAAAAGAAAGTGGAGCTATCAAATATGTAGAGTTTTTTCTAGGAGTTTGGCTGAGAAAAGGAGGATAAAATAAGAGGGTGGTAAGTTCTAGTTAAGTTTTTGTTTGGGTTTTTTTTTTTTAAAGGATGTGAAAGGATTTTTGAAAGCAGTGTGGAAGGGACCATTAGAGAGGAAGAGGATGAAGATTCCAGAGAGATGATTTAACTTGCAATCTGCTGGAAATAAAAGAAGTGGTAGATGGGATTGGTCTTGGCAAGAGAAAGTTCACTTCAGAGTGGCAAAGTGGCAAAGACTCAGGGAAAGGAGGAAAATGTTGAGTATGATCATAAGGAGTTTTAAGAGGAATAGAAGGGGAAAGAAAGGAACTCACTTTGATTGGTTTTAACTATCCCAAAATTTGTGGGGTAGGTGTAAGAATAAGAGAAGGAAAAAGACTATAGAACTATCAAACCATAGACTAGTACACTTGACTTCTGTTTCTGGTAAAATTTTAGAATATGTGACTAAAATAATGTTTTATGAATAACTCCACTAAAATCCTACTCCAGTGCTTCCTTTTGGTATAGAGACAAGTCTAACTTTTAAAGAATTGTACCAGTGTGCTGTACATAATGGTGGACCTTACCAAACAGGTAAAGCTTTGTGTGTGAGTTCAGTGATATATTTTACATCTTATTCAAAGACCAAGTTAGCTATGCAAGCAGAGACTTCCCACCGGAATGAATAATGATGACTCTTTCAGCCAGGGTGATTTATAAAGACCATCTGCTAAGGTGAATGACAGTTGTGACCTGTCTGAGGTAAGAGCTCCCACGTGGATCAAATGAAAGATTCTTGATGGAGTTCTGAGTACTTAAAAAGAAAGCAATGCTTATTACAACATCATGCTTATATCTGTTTTTGGTATGGTTAGTAGACTGATAATTTGAGGAAGGACATGACACACCTGGATTTCAGCAAAGTGGTTGGCAAAGTCTTTCATGATGTATGTAAGGACAAAATGGTAAGATATGGGTTAGATAGAGCAGCTAGATAGATCTGGAATATTTGGGATCAAACAATGTTAACTAATAGATCAATGTCAATCTAGAAAAAGGTCTCAAGGATTTATGCTAATACCCTGATTCCACATTTTCTGTCCCTGTTCTTCCTAGTCAATAACCACCAGTTCTCATAATTTCTAGATTATCCTTCTGTCACCTGACCACTATCCATGGCCTAAGATGAGAAAGGAAAGGGGGACTATACCAGAACACAGATCATATAACTTCCTTTGGACAGTCTTCTCATAAGGGGTACCAGAAAAGCTCTTCCAACCTGGAAAGGCTTTGTGTGGGAAGTGTTCATACAAGCCTAGTCTATAAGGGAGTCCTCAAATCCATCATGATAGCTCACACTGGGTCAATAGAATAAGGTTAAGAATTATTCAGAGGGGGCAGCTAGGGGGGGCAGTGGATGGAGCACCAGCCCTGAAGTCAGGAGGACCTGAGTTCAAATCTTGTCTCAGACACTTAACATTCCCTAGCTGTGTGACCCTGGGCAAGTCACTTGACCCCAATTGCCTCAGGAAAAAAAGAATTATTCAGAGGTCAGAGCTCTGGGATCAGTCTCTTACTACCCAGCAGAAAGTCAGTGTGTCCCGTCCAGACCACCATTCAAAAGGAGAATGTCCCTATACTACCCAATCCCATATAAACTCTCCCTTCATATTTCACAGCCTGACATATTCTAGGAAGAGAGATTTAAAGGAAGGGACCTTAGCCCCACTTTACATATGAAAAAAACCCAGACACAGAGAGATTATATGATTTGCCCAAATAAAATTGTTAAATGTCAAACTC
>JAJPUD010002179.1:188312-208829 GCA_023553655.1 Myrmecobius fasciatus | reverse complement strand
TTTTTTTTTTTTTTCCTTGAACAACAAAGCTTACCTTTCATCCAAGTAACCCAAATGTATCAGAGCAGTTAAAAGTAGCCGGGCTTATCTGAGTGGGTGTGTGAGGGTAGGCGATAAAGGTTAAAGGGTAAAGTGCAAATGCTAAACAAAGGGAATGGAGTGATGGGAAAGCTTTAACAACTAGGAGCAAAAGATGCAGGATAAATCAGACCAAGTGACAAAACCAAATTACATTATAGGATAAAGTTAGCTCCAGTCAAGTCACTATTGAATCTGGCCTTAAAAGAAAGTTGCTTATCTAAATATACTAGAGAGGAAAACAAAATTTTCATCTCAAAAAGGGATTTGACCCATGAATCATCTTTTATTTCTGATTCTCAGTTGATATCTGCTAAAGACATTGATTCTGAGATAAGAGTGCCTTAGGGAAACAAGTGGAACATAACTTTTTTTTCTTCTTCTTGTGTTCCTGAATGAAGAATTAAAAGCTAAACCTCCTCAAAGAAATTATGGCATATAATAGCCAAAGATGTATGTTTTATTTTAGAGCATCTCAGCTAATTCTCATGTTTTGGCAACAGACCAAATCGACTAGAACCTTGATGTGTATGATGCTTTGTTCAAGAATCCATACATTTTGTTTATCACATGCATTCTGGGATAGACATTTAAGAGATGCATAGGCAAGTTTTAAAATGTACTTAAGTCTACTTTACAATGAAGTTAAATGGGGTAACTAGATGGCACACTGGATAGAGCACAGGGCCCTGAAGTCAGGAGGATCTGAGTTCAAATTCAGCCTCAAGACACTTAATACTTACTAGCTGTTTCCGTAGGCAATTCACTCAATCCCCAATTGCCTGCCCCCCCCCCCCCCAAAAAAAAGTTAAATAAATACAGTGTGTCTCCCAAAAGTCTTTGTGCTGTTTAAAGCCATTAAACTTTTTCTGACACCAGAGGGCCAGAATAGTGGGGAAAATGCTAGTTTTTGAAGCAGGGAATCAATCAGGTAACAAATCTTCATTACGATTTACTTATGCCAAGTACTAAACTCTAGGAATACTCCCTGCCCTTCCCCTTCTCTTCTACTCCCCCACCCCAACCAGCAAAAAAAAAAAAAAAAAAAAAAAAAAAAGGATAGTTACCATCCTTAAAGAGCTTACATTCTAATGAGGGAAAATGTCACATAAAAGGGGACATGAAAAGTGAAGGGATATAGCATAAAAATCCTGAGAGAGATGGCCTTTCTCCAAAATGGAGTTTGGGAAGGACTCATCAATGGTTGAGAATTCATTCCAATCTCTATCTGAGATACTGTATCAGCATCAACAACCTATTTAAAACAGAATTATTTTTTTTCTTTAAAAATTTATTTAGTATTTTATTTTCTCCAGTTATATGTGAAAATTTTTAACATTTTTTTTAATCAAAGATTTTTATTTGCAAAACATATGCATGGGTAATTTTTCAACATTGATCCCTACAAAGCTTTCTGTTACAAATTTTTCTCTCCTACCCCCCACCACCTCCCCTAGATAGTAGGAAGTCTAATACATGTTAATTATGTTAAAATATTTGCCAAATCGAATATGTGCATACATATTTATAGTTATCTTACTGTACAAGAAAAATCAGGTTTACAAGAAAAAAAATCTGAGAAAGGAAACACAACGCAAGCAAACATCGATAGAGAACATGAAAATGTTATGTTGTGGTCCACATTTCACATCCCTCTCTCTGGCTGTATATGGCTTTCTTCAGTGAACAATTGGAAGTGGTTTGAAGCATTTCATTGTTGAAGAGAGCCATGTCCATCAGAACTGATCATCATATAGTCTTGTTGTTGCCGTGTATAATGATCTCCTGGTTCTGCTCATTTCACTCAGCATCAGTCCATGCGAGTCACTCCAGACCTCTCTGAAATCATCCTGCTGGTCGTTTCTCACAGAACAATAATATTCCATAACATTCATATACCATAATTTGTTCAGCCATTCTCCAACTGATGGGCATCCATTCAGTTTCCAGTTTCTAACCACTACAAAAAGGGCTGCCACAAACATTCTTGCACATGCAGGTCCCTTTCCCTCCTTTAAGATCTCTTTGGGATACAAACCCAATAGAAATACTGCTAAGTCAAATGGTATGCACAGTTTGATAACTTTTTGAGCATAGTTCCAAATTGCTCTCCAGAATGGTTGGATCCGAACAACAATTCTTTATCTGTAAAATCTCATCGAAAGCAAATTGTACCTAGAATTGTTAGGAGACTTAAGTAAGATTCTTCTCTCCCTTGACTTCAGATCTACTTCCAAGATCTTACATGGAAAAGAACATTGGAATTGGACTTACAGAACCTGGAATCCCAGTTATGCTACTTATTTTGAGATCCTGGGCAATAACATCTGAGAAAAAAGCAAAAATTGAAGAAAATGGGTCTGCAAAAAGTGTGTGACCCAACTAAATCAGGTCAATCAGGTTATATTGTCTAGAATCATAAAGAATATTTAGAATTAAAACAAGAAGGGCAACAAACAGAAAATGGAACAAACTTTTTAGTATTCTTTTATCAAGGTATTTCCTTTAATGATCCTGATCTCACCACATTTAGATAATGCTTTTCCTAGGGGCTATTTGACTAAATAGAAATAACCCTCAGCCAGACAGAGGAAGGAGCTGCTACTGGACCCACAGGCTGCTTATAATTTGCCCAATTTTGAAAATGTTGAGGTATCTATTTTCCACATATGTGAAAGAAGTGAAGATAGTGAATAAATCCCACCATGCCTCCCAGTGTTCCCCAACAAGAATCCTATGCCGAAGTTGAGCTGATGTAAGATTTTTGACAATGACTTTTGTGCTCCTTCAACTTCTCTCTTCTAGGACCCTTCCTTCTCCTTTGCTTACCAAAGCCAAATTCAGTTCCAATCTAACCGATTTCTTAGTCTTTTCTCACTATTAAGCTAACTGCAAACTCTCCCTCTTCTAAATCTACAAAGTACTGATCATTCACATTATTTACTGTTTTTGTAGTCCATCTAATTGACTGTCACCAGCTATCAATGAGTGCTACAGGTAGGAGACTGAGCTGAGCCCAAGCAGAACAGAAACTGATAAAGCCTGTAGCCCTGACTGGCCAGCTATTGCCCAGATCCAAAGGTATTTTTAAAAAGTTCGATTAATCTGAGATGGTTATTAGAGATGTGAAGCAAAGAACTTAAAAAAGACCCAGAAGTATGTTTCATCATTTCAGAACATGAGGTATGCAATTCAGCAATTCTGTAATTTATTGATCTCAATAATTTTTAAAAAAAATTTTACACTCTTAAAAATTGTTGAAGACCCCAGGCTTTTATTTATCTGAGTTGTATCTGCCAATATTTATGGGATTTGAAATTCAAATCCTTTGATGATATTATGAAAGTAGACTTGACTTCATGGTTCCTTTGAAAGGGTCTTGGACCAGACTGAGAAACCTCTGATCTAGTTCAATCCCATCATTGTCTATATCTGGGAATTGGGAACTAGAAAAGTTTAGTGAGGTGCCCTATGTTCCACAGCCAACATTTGAATACATATTCTTAATGCTCTTTGAACTCAAACCTAGTGTTGTATACCCTGGGCTAGGTCACCAGGCTATGTACCTCAAGAGCAGGAATTGTTCCCTTTCTTGTCCCAGTGTGTCCTTAGTTTTTAATTCAATTCAATTGGTGTTTATAAAGTAGTTTTGCTTTGAACCTAACGCTTATTTAATAAATGTTTGTTAAATGATTGAATGGTTGAATACACAGGAGAGAGCCAGTTTTTAGCCTGACAACAATTGATTTTCAGGATTTGTTAGCCAAACCCAGCTCTGTGGCAATTCACTTATTCATCTTTAGTCAGCTAAAAGGCAGGGGATATCTCAGATTTAAATAGAAAAATTGTCTCCAGGATTCCAAATATGTAAATATGTGTGGAGAAAATATCATTAGACATTTAATTTGCTAGCTTCTGTGAGAATGTTGTCCTGGACAAAGCTGCATTATCACCTCATTAGTCATTAGTCTATTATCTGCTGACTAGGATTTCCTAACAACCTGAATCCTTCTAGAATACAGTTTTTAATTCAATTAATCAACCAGATATACTATATGCAAGACATAGAAAGTTATTCATAAAGAATCATGTTGTCTAGAACCATCAAGTAAGATCCCTGGATCAAAAATCCTTTGTACCGCACTCTTAGCTGAAATAAAGATGAAATGAAAGATTTATGTGTGTGCCCAAAACACTCCTTCCCTGCTTAGATGCCCTGTGGTTTATGTGAGAATCTTCACAGTTCTTTGCTTCCTTGGTAAGCACACAATAACAGCAACCAGTATTTCAACCATGGCAGCTGTTCTGAAAATAATCACTTTGAATCAACAAAGGATGCAATTTCCAACCCTGCTCAGCCAAAAAAATTTTTGTTTGTTTGTGGGGGGAGTGGTGAGTGTGGAATGAAGAAGTGACTGGCTTCTTTTTTGAAAGGCAGAACAGTATGGTTGGCAAGTCCACTGATTGAATGAGGAAAACCACTTTGGTTCTAGGTCTGACTGCTCTCAACCCAGCTGCGGCTGGTCATTTAACCTATGTGAATCTCCATTTAGTCATGATGAGGTTGGAACTGGACTCCTCTCAAACTCTACCGTTCTGTATAAAGGGGAATAGGAGAGACTTTCTGTAGCTGAGCAATAAATATCTGCCAAATTAGAGGAGGCAGAAAAACACCTGAGGGGAGTGGGAGTGTCTCCTAAGTCATTCTCCCTGGCAACATATGTTAGAAGCAACAACAGAGACATTAGCCCAATAATGTAGTAATATGTTAACTGCCTTATCTAGTGTCATGGCCAAAGGAAGACTGGTTATCTGTTTATATGGCATGATATGGAAAGAATTCAGTCAGTCAGCTTGGCCTAGGGACCTATTAAAGGCCAATCAATGAGAATCAGAGGTTTTTGTTTCAGGCATGATTCTTTTTTTTTTTTCTTTTTTTTTAATTTATTTTTTTCTTTATTAAAGTTTTTTATTTGCAAAATATATGTACCGGTAATTCTTCAACATTGACCCTTACAAAGCTCTCAGTTACAAATTTTTCCCCCCTAGTCCCCTTCCTCCCCTAGATGGCAGGATATCTACTACATGTTAAATTATGTTATAATACTTGACAAATTAAATATACGTATACATATTTCCATACTTATCATTGTTGTGCAAGAAAAATCGTATCTACAAGAAAAAAAATCAGAAAAAGGAAACACAATGCAAGCAAACATCAATAGAGAGCATGAACATGTTATATTGTGGTCCACCTATCACATCCCTCTCTCTGGGTGTACATGGCTTTCTTTATTGAACAATTAGAACTGGTCTGAAACATTTCATTGTTGCAGAGAGCCATGTCCATCAGAATTGATCATCATGTAATACTGTTATTGCCATGTATAATGATCTCCTGGTTCTGCTCATTTCACTCAGCATCAGTCCATGCAAGTCTCTCCAGGCCTCTCTGAAATTGTCCTGTTGGTCGTTTCTTACAGAGCAATAATATTCCATAGTATTCATATACCATAATTTATTCAGCCATTCTCCAATTGATGAGCATCCATTCAGTTTCCAGTTTCTAGCCACTACAAAAAGGGCTGCCACAAACATTCTTGCACATGCAGGTCCCTTTCCCTCCTCTAAGATCTCTTTGGGATATAAGCCCAATAGAAACACTGCTGGGTCAAAGGGTATGCACAGTTTGATAACTTTTTGAGCATAGCTCCAAATTGCTCTCCAGAGTAGTTGGATCCGTTCACAGTTCCACCAACAATGTATCAGTGTCCCAGTTTTCCCACATCCCCTCCAGCATTTGTCATTATCTTTTCCTGTCATTTTAGCCAATCTGACAGGTGTGTAGTGGTACCTCAGAGTTGTCTTAATTTGCATTTCTCTGATCAATAGTGATTTGGAGCACCTTTTCATATGATTAGAAATGGTTTTAATTTCATCATCTGAAAATTGTTCATATCCTTTGACCATTTATCGATTGGAGAATGGCTTGAATTCTTATAAATATGAGACAATTCTCTATATATTTTAGAAATGAGGCCTTTATCAGAACCCTTAAATGTAAAGATGATTTCCCAATTTATTGCTTCCCTCCTAATCTTGTCTGCATTAGTTTTGTTTGTACAAAAACTTTTTAACTTAATATAATCAAAATTATCTATCTGGTATTCAGTTAAGAGTTCCAGTTCTTCTTTAGACATAAATTTATTCCATCTCCACAGGTCTGAGAGGTAAACTATGCTATGTTCCTCTAGTTTGCTTATAATATCACTCTTTATATCCAAATCATGAAACCCATTTAGATCTTATCTTGGTATGTGGTGTTAGGTGTGGGTCAAGCCCTAATTTCTTCCATACTAGTTTCCAATTTTCCCAGCAGTTTTTGTCAAATGGTGAGTACTTATCCCAGAAGCTGGGGTCTTTGGGTTTATCAAACACTAAATTGCTATAGTTAGTACCAAATGATTTTGATGACCTCTGCTTTATAATATAGTTTTAGATGTGGCACAGCAAGGCCAACTTCATTGGTCAGACATGATTCTTAAGAAAGAAATCTAGCCAGTAAACGCCAAGATACATGGGGAACCTTTAGAGATGTGGCCTTGGTCAAACTGAGACCTGTTGAAGACTTTAGATTAAAAAGTCTCCCCCTGCATCCAGGTCTATCTCTAGTCGTCCTGATCTCTATCTGGCCACTGGACCCAGATGGCTCTGGAGGGGAAAGTGCTGCAGGGGACCTTGCCCAGCCCTCCCTCACTGAAATCCAGCTCACTTGCATGTCATGGTATCCTCTCCTGATGTCATGGTCCTTTTTGAGAACAAAGAACAAATAGTAACAAGGTAGCCTTGGGGCTCCTTCCATCTTTGAAATTATGATTTACTTGTCAGCAAAATGAAATCATATCTATGATGCAGGCTGAGTTGGATATGAAAAAAAATCAGTTATTTCAATGCACTGATTGAGCTTCAAAGTGAAGAAAACACATTATCAGTGATTAGTCCTGAGATGATAGGCTTTAGATATTAGTTTGCCTGATGATACAGCCCTGGACAGCTAGGAAACAGCCTTAGAGAAACTAGCCGGGTGGCCAGAATTAGAAATAAAAGTGGTTTCTGGCTGCTAGACTTGAAAAAAGAAGCCAGTCATAGTTAAAGGAACAATCTTCACAAGTGTGGGCTGTCGAAAGGACTGCTCACCACACAGCCTTCTCTTCAGCTTTGGAGAGTAATCATGTTGAAGCAACATCTTCAAACTACAAAGGACAGTGACAGATGCAGCCAAAGTAAGGATTAGGGTTTTTTTCCCCTTGGACTCTAATCAATGGGAATTTAATACTAAATATAAAGGGCCACAGTGTTTACTGTTAAATCTTACATGTTTAACCCATACCAATAGGATCAGAGAACCCTGAATTATTGCAGCCCTGTCGGCATGCCTGAACATGCAGCAAGAGGGATTTGTCACATCATCCCTCCATCCCTCTACTGAGTATTTCCTGGTCAATAGATGAATTCTCTTATATTGGATCCTTATTGTCCCAGCAGACCAAAACAGAGGGAGCGCTGGTGCTTAACTTTCTGTTCACAGATGATTATACCCTCAATGCAGCCTCTGAGACTGAGATGCACCAGAATATGGATCAGTTCTCTGCTGCTTGTGCTCATTTTGTTCTGACAAATTAACATCCAGAAAATACGGGTTCTCTACCATCAGCACTGCACCATTCATAGGTGGAACTAGTCACAGTAAATGGAGAGATTTTGGTTGATGTGGATAAGTTCACTTACCGGAGCAGTATATTTTCCAGGGATGTACACACAGATGATTAAGTTGGCACACACATTGCAAGAGCTAGCTCAGTGTTTGGAAAGATCAGAAAGAAAGTGTGAGAAAAGGGAGGTATTAGACTGCCTACCAAACTGAAACTCTCAGGTTACCTCATTAATATATGCCTTTGAAACCTGGACAGTATACCAGCTCCATGTCAGAAAACTGAATCACTTCCACTTGAATTGCCTTAGAAAGATTCTGAAGCAAGTATCTCCACGATAAGGTACTGGACTCTGAAGTCCTTTCTCAAGTTGAACTGCTACCAAGTGTTCGGACTCTACTGCAGAGAGCTCGATGGGCCAGCCCAGCCAGGTTGTTCAAATGCCAAAAATACACTTGCCTAAAAGATTATTTTATGTTGAATTCACACAAAGTAAGTGCTCACATGGCAGTCAGAAAAAAAAATACAAAGACACTCTAAAGGTCTCTCTGAAGAACTTAGTTTGGATTGTGAGATACTGGCACAGGACTGCCCAGCACGTCATGCCCATAACAAAGAAGGTCCTACACTCTGAGCAAAACAGAATTGCAGTAGCTCAAAAGAAACATGAGAAGTGCAAATTTAGAGACATCTCCATCCCAATATTCCCATGGACTATTTCTGCCTGACTTATGAAACAACCTTTTGAGTTTGTATTGGTCTGATCAGGCACAGTCAAACACACTGTACCATGACCACAACATCATGATGTCATTGGTCTTCTTTGAAAATGAAGGATGGACAGCAATGGTCCCACAGACTTGTCCTTGGCTCTGACATTGACTCAAGTTCATGATTTCAAAGTTGTTTAGTTTTAAATTATTTTTATCCTGGACTTAGTAAACAACACATACAATGGGCATTTCCATATATACAGTAAAATAGAAAAAAAGAATTGTACATGAAACTGAAGATTTCTATTATGTACAACTTACTTTTTGAGACATCTAAAATTCAACTCATAGGTTTCAAAGCTGCCCTGCTTGTCTGTGCTTCTTACAGACTTTCCTTCAATTCTCTTCACATTTACCAGGGCTTTAAATTACTTGGGCAGCAGCATTGCTAACAGGTAAATGCTCTCATCTGAATGAATGAGAGTTCACTTATGTTAGCCCTTAGGATTGGTTTTCAAAGGGTGACAGTTGCCCTCTTTTTCCCCGACAGACCGCCTCTACAATGAAACAATAAATGTATAACCAAAGGGCTTCTTCCCAAGTCCTGCATTCAGATGGAAGTACATTTTCCCTGTTACTAGTGTCTTATTTGCCTGTCTGCATGAAAAGAACTGGCGATCCTTTCTTAGGTGACTGACATTTCCAGAATTTACCTGGATATGAGCGTGAGTCAGAGTGACTTGTGTGAGAGAGTCCTACCTCCTTCCAAATTATACCTAGTTTGTTTTGGCTCAGGGGTTCATTTAGCATATAAATTACAATAGTCTGTTATATATTTAGCTAATAAGCAATTTGCAAATAAAATTGCCCTTTATGTATACTGGAGAGTAATATGGTAAAAAGAATAGCAGAATATTGGCGCTTCCATTCAGACAATATACCATATGGCTTCTATGTTGTGTGGTGACAAAATCAGGAAGATCTGAGTTCATACATACCCTGCCTCATGAACTCAGCATCTGGGTGATCTGGGCAAGTCACTTGACCTCTATGAGTCTCAGTTTCCTCAGCTGTAAAATGGGGATAATAATAGCACCTACTTCAAATAGTTGTAAAGATCAGCTGAAAAAACACATAAAGCATTTGTAAACCTTCAAGCACCACAGAAAGGTTAGATATTCTAAGTGAAGGATCAATCAGATGGTCCTAACAAGGACCCAGAGAAAGCTGTTGTCACAGGTAAAGGAATGACAACCGAGGAGATCCTCACTCTCAAAGGAATCTCAACAGGATCCAGAGATTGAGGGAGGTGGTACAAAGAGAAGAACCGTTAAATAGAAATTCCTTCTGAGGAAGAGGGCTAAGAAATGTAACACAAAGCAAGAAGTTGGCTTTGGGCAGTGGGAGAGGGTCTCCATCATGCCAGATACATTGGGAATCAGGATATACGGTGGAAAAGGTTGAAGAACAACATTTAGAGAAGAAACTCAGCATAGTTTCGAGCGATTGTGGAGCAATATCGAACTGAACAGAGTCTCGGGAGCCAATATTGGAACAACTGGACTGGAGCAGCTGGCAGGACATTGGGAGATGAATGTTTGCTGTGCCCATATTCACAGTGAGTGAACATGTCTTTCACAAGCCAGCTGGCCCCATCACCCTGGGCTTTGGCAGAGTGAACCAGATGGGCCTGTCAGAAAGCTGAAGTCCAGCTTCACAAATTCATGGTGGGAATTTGGTTCTATTGTATTGAGAAACAATATTGATCAGAACAAAGTAATGGATAGAAGCCATTGTCATTCTGTAGCACTGATGGGTTATTTTAGATATTTTAACTTTAAAACTTGCTTCTTTCCTAAATAAGTAAGATAGACCCAGAGTGGTAAAGGAAAGATAGTTGTTGTTTAGTTATGTCCAACTTTTTTACCCCATTTAAGCATTTCCTTGGCAAAAATACTTCCCTCTCCAGCTCATTTTACAATGAGGAAACTGAGGCAAACAGAACTAAGTGACTTGCCCAGGATCACCCGGTAGTGTCTGAGACCAGATTTGAATTCAGATTTGAAGATTAGCTGTCTTTCTGACTCCAGACCCTATGCTCTATCCACTGAGCCAACCTAGCAGTCCTAAATGAAGGATATAGAGACAGGCTACTTTAATAGGTTGGAATCCTCAAATGTTTCTTTTATGTGACTGATAGAGATGTACAAAAGTATGTCAACATGTTGGATTTGGGCTGGGTCTGGTGTTACCAGGATGTGTAACTGAACCATGTCCTTCATGTCAAATAGGATCATGTGACTTCAGGGATAAAAGAGACCTTAGAGATTAGATTCCAGTCCTCTTATTTTATAGATGATGAAATCCAATGGTCTGTTCGAGGTCACACAGCTAGTTAATGACAGGACTGAAGCTGGAGCTAAGATCTATCAATCAGATACAACATTTGTAACCCGTTCCATGAATGTCTTTGGACAATTCAATTAAACTCTGGGTGTCAGTTTCTTTATCTGTAAAATAAAGAATATACAATATGATTTCTAAGGTTCTCTCAGTTCTACTATTCCTTCCATTAGTTTGTATGAGGTGATCATGGTAATATGCTGAAGGACTTTTAATTTTACATTCTGCATCAAATATTCCCATATGCTAATATCCACACAATTCTAAATCTTAGGAAATTCTGTAAATTTATTGAAGCATTAAAAATTTATTTTGCATTTATATTTTCATGAGAGAATTGATGATACACCAAGATTTTTTAGATTTAAGTAACATCATCAAAAGGTTAACTGTCCATGGATTACAGCCCCTCTAATGAGTGATTCTAAATATTCATTCTGGAAAGATACTTGTTTTTCTCCATCCGTTACCTCCCTTGACAATTTTTCTTTGATATCTGATGGTAACAAAACAGGAATGATGTGCAACATAGCATATCATCATTAAAAATATAAAGATTAGGAATCAGAAGAGAAATGACTAGAGAAGGCTAGCGAATTATGTGAGGCTTAGTTATGAAAAGAGAAAAGAGATTTTAATGAAACTTACTGGAGTAGAGAGCAATAACAGCTTCTAGTTGCATGAGGGCTTGGCAGGAGAGTGACAGTTGTCAGAGTTGAATGGAATAGTACTCACATAGTTAGAAAAATAAAAAGTATGACAAATCAAATCAGCCCTACTCAAGAGCCCACAGAACAGAGTATGAGCCTGACAACCTGAAAGCTTGCTTTCGGATCTAGCCATTCAAATTAGCCACAAACTTTAGCCATGAAAGCTGCCAACAAGAATGAAATCAGACCAAAGACCTCACATTAAGAAAGAGCAGATGGCAAGGTGGGGGATGGAGGTGGGAGGTGGCAGGGTCTACAGAGACTGCACTATGTGTTTGAGTTTCTGCTAGTACCATCTAATCTAATTCAATCAAGATTTAATAAGTATACACTATGTGCCAGGCATTATTAATACAATTAATAAAAAGAAAGATAGCTCCACCTTCAAGGAGCTTGCAATCTAATGGGGAGAGACAGTATGTAAAAGGAGTCAGAAAACACAGGGATGGAAACAACACAGATTGTAAGCTACAAAGTCCAGTTATTGCCCTCAATAAAGGAAGGCACTGAGAGGAGTCTGGTATTCCAGCTTCATCCATCTATCCAATCCAAGGGGAAAGGAAGTTGAATGAAGTTATGTTAGTCAAGATTTGAGTTAGCAGCATACTGATGAAATTAGAAGACTAGCAGCAGACTATAAAGAACCAGCACCTGGTGATTACAGAAGCAGCAGTGCAAGGGCACAGCTGGCTGCAGGTTCTTGCAGGAGGGTGGAGTTCTTGAATTGGGGTTCCTGGTCAGAGTAAAGAGCTGAAGGGAAAATTGAGGCACCATCCCTCCACTCCATGATTAGAGGTGCTTACACTAATACCTCATTAAAAAAATGAATTGTCAAAGAAGAAAGAGCCCCATCATTGAAACATGGGAACAGGGAAGACCGGGATTCAGCTTCAGAAGGACACTTTAGTTAAAAAAATCTTCTACCCTAAAGAATAACATGAAATAGCTCCCTACCCAGAGAGAATTTATGGAAGAACTCAAAAAAGAATTCAAAAATTAAATGAGAGACATTGAGGAAAACTAAAGAAAAAAATTAAAACCATCCAAGAAAATCAAGAGGATTATGAGGGAAAAAAGTTAATCATTTAGAAAAGGAGATACAGAGTCTCAAAGATGAAAATAACTTTGAAAATTAGAATCAGGCAAGGGGAAGCCAATGAAGCTATGAGAGACCAAGAAATAACAAAACATTATAAAGAATAAGAAAAGACAACTTAATGTGAAACATCTCATAAGAAAAACAACAGATCTGAAGAACAGATCAAGAAGAGAAAATATAAGAATAATTGGACTGCCAGAAAGTTCTGACAAAAAAGAGAACCTTGACACAGTAATACAAGAAATAATCCTAGAAAATTGTCCTGGAGTGATAGAACATGAAGGGAAAGTAGAAATAGAAAAAATCCACTGATCACCACCTCAGAGAGATCCTTGGTAGAAAACACATAGGAATATTATTGCTAAACTTTGAAACCCCCGAATCAAAGAGAAAATTTTGCAAGAAACAAGAAAAAAATAATTAAAATACACTGGAGCTGCAATTAGAATTGTACAAGGCTTATCACAAGCTACAGTGAAAGACTGCAGGTCCTGGAATCATATCTATAGACAATCAAAAGATTGGCCTGCAGCCAAAATATTATATCCAGAAAAATTGTAATTTTCAATGAGAAAAAAATGGATATTCAACGAACTTGCAGATTTTCAGGACTTTCTATAAACCAAAACCAAACTTTACAAAAAATTTAACATATAGGAGCCAATATCAAAGAGCAATTTCAAGGTACTCAACATGGACAAACTTTAAACATGGACAAGTTGTTTGTTGTTTTTTTTATAGGGGAAATATATATTTTATGTTTAAAATTTACATCAACAATAGGGTAAGCAGAAAATAAAGATTGACGGAGTTAAGGTAAAAATAGTAATCATGTTATATAAATGAGGTGCAGAGGAAGAATAGACCCAGAGGCATTAGAGGGGGGAGGAAGACTCCTAGTTCTGAAAACCTACTCATATCAGAAATAGGTTCAGTAGGCAACACTACATATATACCATGAAGAAGCACCTTCTAAAATCTATAAAGAAATAAGGGGGAAAGAATGAGAATGAGGAAGCAAAGGGTGAAGGAAGAAGACAAGGGAGGGATCACCTGGGGGGAGGTTAAGTAATAGTAAGCCAAGTTATGGAGCAGAATATAATGAGTCAGCAGGGATAGGAAAGAGGTGTGTATGTGGGGTATGTGTGTGTATACATGTATGTATCTACAAATATATCCTTTCTTAACTGAGCTTGCTTGGGGATGATGGGGAATGAAAAGGAGATATGTGTGTGTCTGGAAGACTAGCAGCTGTTTATATGGAAGTTCATGTAGGAAGTTTCTATCAGGTTGTTGAATTTACCAGGCAAGGATCCTGGGAGAAAGCATCTTCCTATGGAGGATGGGGACATGCCCATCAACTCTAAAAGGCCTAAGAACTCTTGTTTAAGTGTCAGTGACTGGAAACAGCTTCAAGAGGAGTTGGCTCAGATTTCTTTGAGACAGACACTTCTTTTTGATGACCTATAAAAAGGAGCTGACACACTACTTTACCTTTTAAAAGAGGTAGCTATCAACAGCTGCTGGAACTAGGAATGTGAGAGCCATATCCCTCAATCATATAGCAGCTATAGAGAGGGACTTAGAAACTTCTCAACTCAAAAGATGACAGCAGTCAGAGCAGTGGTAAGCTATGGGGCACCCCTGGATTCAGTCTTGGCGATATGGAGGTAGCAGCACACATCCTGTTGGTCATGGGCTGGCCATGAAGGTCACTAAAGCACACTCTGTATGTAACCGAGCAACAAATTAGGCAAAGCTTGGGTCCTGATGTTGAGCTAATGGTAAACCTGGAATTCATGATGGAGAGAAGAGATAAGTATCATTTGACATAATTCTAGGTCTTAGAAGAAAACTTAAAAAAAAAAGAGAGAAAGAGATAGGATCACTTGGAGAAGAGGTCAAATATTTCCTGACATAATTAATTTCTGGGCTACTTTGACTCTCTGATTGTTATGACTATTTTAGCATTGGTTAATGTTTTCTAAAAAATGATAAGAATCAATGTTTCTGCTTTTATCCATTTCCCATTTGTCACAGTTGACAGACTATTTAAACAATTTAAATTGGGATTGCTATAATTGAATATTATTGTCTTCTTTTCACTTTTTCTTTATAATCTTACCTTTTCTCTAAGCAGTGATTTAATTGTTCTAAAATATTTCCTTTCTCTTAATATATAGTCAGTTCCTTTTAGTGCATTACTATTCAATGGCAACCAATTTCCAATGCCTCTATTTTTAAAAGAATTCAATTCAATAAATATTTATTAAGTACCTAAAAAAAGACATAGGATCCCATGTCCTAAATAGGACAGTTAACCAGTTGGGGATAGGAGGCTCTTGACAATTTCAAACTATGTCCAAAAGGCTATAAAACTGTGCATACCCTTTGACTCAGTAGTGTCATTACTAGGATACACTACTGTATCCTAAGGAAATCATACAGGAGGAAAAAGGAACCATGTGTGAAAAAATGTTTTTTAGCAGCTCTTTTTGTGTTAGCAAAGAATTGGAAAAGGAATGGATGCCCATCAATTGGGATATGGTTGAACAAGTTGTGGTATATAAAGGTAATGGAATATTATTGTTCTATAAAAAATGATGACAAGCTGATTATAGAAAGGTCTGGAAAGATTTACATGAACTGATTTTGCTCAGCAGAACCAGGAATACATCGTACACAACAACAGCAAGAATGTACAATGATGAACTATGGAAGACTTGGTTCTTAGTGGTTCAGTGATCCAAAGCAATCCCAATAGACTTTGGACAGAAAATGGTATCTGCATCCAGGAAAAGAACTAAGGACACTAAATGTAAATCAGCACATGCTATATTTGCTTCTTTTTTTTTTAATCTCTCCCATGGTTTTTCCCCTTTTCTCTGATTTTTTGCTCCCAACATGATTCATAAAGCAATGTATTAAAAAATAAACTTACTACAATAAAAAAACAAGCTCTTGAAAAGGAAATTCTACAAACTCAAAAAAGAAACAATTGTTATAAAGAGGAAAAGGGGGTGCTCCCTAAATAGACTAATGGGTTCTATACTGACCAACTCATTTTTTGAAGTCTTGTGTAAAAAATTGAAAGGCAGATAAGATGAATGGGAAAGAGTTAGCCCATTTTGTATCTAAGAATATGAACAGTTGAGGTTGGTGATGAGTGTGGATATCAAAAGAATTTTATTTATTTATTTTGATTTTATTAAAGATTTTTATTTGCAAAACATGTATGAGTAATTTTTCAACATTGATCCTTTCAAAGCTTTTTGTTACAAATTTTCTCCCCCTAACCCCACCCTTCCCCTAGATGGCAGGAAGTCTACTACATGTTAATTATGTTAAAATACTTGACAAATCGAATATGTGTATACATATTTTTACAGTTATCTTGCTGTGCAAGAAAAATCGGATCTACAAGAAAAAAATCTGAGAAGGGAAACATAATGCAAGCAAACATCAATAGAGAGCATGAAAATGTTATATTGTGGTCTACATTCATATCCCTCTCTCTGGGTGTAGATGGCTTTCTTCATCACTGAAAAATTGGAACTGGTTTGAAGCATTTCATTGTTGAAGACAACCATATCCTTCAGAACCGATCATCATATAGTCTTGTTGTTGCTTTGTATAGTGATCTCCTGGTTCTGCTCATTTCACTCAGCATCAGTCCATGCAAGTCTCTCCAGGCCTCTCTGAAATCATCCTCCTGGTCGTTTCTCACAAAACAATAATATTCCATAACATTCATATACCATAATTTATTCAGTCATTCTCCAATTGAGGAGCATCCATTTAGTTTCCAGTTTCTAGCCACTACAAAAAGGGCTGCCAAAAATATTCTTGCACATGTGGGTCCCTTTCCCTCCTTTAAGATCTTTTTAGGATACAGGCCCAGTAGAAACACTGCTGGGTCAAATGGTATGCACAATTTGATAACTTTTTGAGCATAGCTCCAAATTGCTCTCCAGAATGATTGGTTGGATCCGTTCACAGTTCCACCAACAATGTATCAGTGTCCCAGTTTTCCTACATCCCCTCCAACATTCGTCATTAACTTTTCCTGTCATTTTAGCCAATCTGACAGGTGTGTAGTGGTATCTCAGAGTTGTCTTAATTTGCATTTCTCTGATCAATAGTGATTTGGAGCACCTTTTCATATGACTAGAAATAGTTTTAATTTCATCATGTGAAAATTGTCCAACAAAAGGATTTTAAAGTAGAAGGTCAAAGAAGTAAGAAAACCCTTTTTCAGAATGAAAGAAGTGATAACAAATTAAAGTAAGAAGAGGGAAAGGGGTGCTATTGAACCCTTTTATATTATTTCTTTTTTCCTTACCAAGAATAATGATTTCAGGGCTGGGAAGGATAGAAGTCAAAACTTGAGCTGTGGAAAGGGATGGGACAAGAACATCTACCTATTCTAAATGAATCCAAAGCATCACACATTGACATCCTTGGGAATGTAATAACTGTCAAATGTAATGGTCAAGTTGTTGTCAGTGATCTTTTTTATTTTAAGTTTTCAATTTTAGGGATAACCTTTTGTTTTTATCTCACATATATTTCTAAAGATACTCCTCTTTTCTTCCCCTATTCAATAAGTCATCCCTTGTAACAGAGATTTTATTTTTTTCCTTTTCCCTCCTTTTTTATAAGTTTTTTTCCCCAAAACACATGCAATGATAATTTTCAACTTTCCCTTTGCAAAAACCATGTGTTCCATTTTTTTCTCCTTCCCTCTCCACTTCCCTCTTCCCCTAGACAGGAAGTAATCCAATATAGGTTAAACATGTACAATTCTTCTAAACATTGCCACATTTGCTCCACAAAAAAAAAATTAGTTCAAAAACGGGAAAAAATGAGAGAGAAAAACAAGCAAGCAAACAACAATAAAAAAAAGTGAAAATACTATGTTGTGATCCACATTTAGTATAGTCCTCTCTCTGGATGCAGATGGCTCTCTCCATCACAAGTCTATTGGAATTGCCTTGAATCATCTCATTGTTGAAAAAAGCCAAGTCCATCCACAATTGATCATCACATAATCTTCTTGTTGCTGTGTACAGCGTTCTCTTGGTTCTGCTCACTTCACTTAACTTTATTTACACAGCTTATTTCACTTACAGTTCATGTAAGTATCTCTAGATCTTTTTGAAATCATCTTGCTGATAATTTCTTATAGAACAATAATAATCCATTACATTCATATGCTATAATTTCTTCAGTCATTCCCCAATTGATGGGCATCCACTCAGTTTCCAGTTCCTTGCCACTACAAAAAGAGCTGCTACAAGCATTTTTGCACATGTGGATCCTTTTCCCTTGTTTATGATCTCTTTGGGATATAGACCCAGGAAAGACATTGCTGGCTCAAAGGATATCCAAAGTTTGGTAGCCCTTGGGACATAGTAACGAAGATTTTTAAAGCAGAGAAAAGACAGTTGAGCAAAACTAACCAAAATATTAACCATATCTGATTCTATGTACAATATTCTATGCCCATTGTTCCCTATCCCATTCTTCCCACATCCCAATAAAGAGAGAAGGTACATTTTCTAACTTCTTCTCTAGAGCATTATTGCTACAGATCATTCGTTTCCATTTACATGATTTTCCTGGTCCTTATTTTACTAAGCATTGGTGCATATAAATCTTCCCATATTTCTCTGAATTTTGCAGATCCATATTTCCCTATGGTACAGTTTTATGCTATTATATTTGCCATTATATTATATTAGAAACAATTTGTTTAGCCATTCCCCACTTGGTGGACACTTCACTGTTTCCCAGTTTGCCATTTCCAAAAGAAAGTTTTAGAAAATTTTCAGTATATACACAACTGTCGGTATATACATAGGACTTTTCGAGTTTGTAGATTGTTTTTTGTGTTTTGCGGTTTTTTTTAATTCTTTTTGAAGAATATACTTAGCAATAAAAGTTCTGGGTCAAAGGGTATCAACATTTTTAAAAGTTTTTTAAAGCATAAATTTCAAATTACAACCTAGAATTATTGTGTCAATTGACAGCTCCACCATTTGTCAGTGTTTCTGGAGAAAGGGAAATGTACTCATAGGACTGGAAAAGGACAATTGTCCCAATTTTCAAAACAGGAAAGAGGGAAGGGTTTGCAAAGGATGATGAGCCTGGCTTTATTTTTATGAAAAAAAAAAACTATAACATTTTATAATTGCTACATATAGTTTTGTTAAAATAATCTTTTTCCAATAAGTGCCCTTCTCTCCCTCATGGTATCTTACCTTTAAAAACATTAAGGGAAGGGCATCTAGTTGGTGTAGAGGATGGAGCACTATCCCTGAAGTCAGGAGGACCTGAGTTCAAATTTAACACTTCCTCGCTGTGTGACCTGGGTAAGTCACTTAACTTCAATTGCCTCAGCAAAAAAAAAAAAAAATGTTAAGGAAAATGAGTCTTATAGTGATTGTTACTTATAACACATATAACTACTTCACTGTTTTTAATTTTTTTTTCCTTTTTTTGAACCTGGGATTTCATTAATATAGGGATCTCCTGATGAGGAAAACTCTCCCAAAACAGATCAGCACTTGTTCTGCCATTTGTAATTTTAGAAAATTTCCTGGAGTCCTGAAAGGGTGTATGATTTATCCAGTAGTAGGACTTGAATTCAGGCCTTTCTGCTTCCCAAGCCCCACTGCCTCTTTAGTTTGTGTTCTTTCTTAATGAAAAGGCATGTATATATCCCTTCACATTTCCTTCAAAGCCTGTACATCAGTCATCCCCTTCTTCCTAATATTCAACTTTTCCTTATCTACTGGATTTTCTCTCTTGCTTAAGGATATGTCAAGATCTCTGACATCCTTTGCTTGATTCTATCACTTTCCCAGGCCAATCATCCTATATTTTCTCTTTACAGAAAACTTTTAAAATGACTATTTAAAAATGTTTATTTTAATAATATATTATTTTCCCAATTACATGTAAAGATAGTGTCCTCAATCTCTCTTGCAGATCTCCTTTCTACTCATGTAGCCAGCATGTGCACTTGGGTCCTGGACTATTGTCTTTTATTGGTTCCTAGTCTCTCCTCTCTTCAATCTATCTTTTATCTATCTAGACAGCTGTAAGATTAATATTCCTAAAGTATAGGAAGGAAACAAATAGGCATTTAGTAAGTGCCTACTATGAAGCATTGTGATAAAGGCTTTACAAATATCTATTCTTTCCTTCCTTCTTTCCTTATTTTTCCCCAAATTACATGGAAAAACAATTTTTTAACTTTTTCATTGTTGTAATTTTTGAATTCCAAATTCTATCCCTTCCTCTCCTCCCCCCCCGAGACGGTAAGCAATCTGACATAGGTTATATTGTGCAAGCACGTAAAATATTTCCATATTAGTCATTTTGTGCAAGAAAACTCAAACAAAAAAAGAAAGTGAAAAATAGTTTGTTTCAGTCTGTATTCAGACAATGTCAGGTTTATTTCTGGAGCTAGTCAGCATTTTTCATCATGAATCCTTTGGGGTTGTCTTGGATCATTGTACTGCTGAGAAGACCTCAGTCATTTCTAGTTCTTTATCAGACAATATTGCTATGACTGTGTACAATGTGTCCCTGGTTCTGCTCACTTCCATCCTAGGCTGGGCCTCTACCTCCTAGCTTCTTTAAGAAGTGGATCAACAGGAGGGAAGCAATAAATTGGGAAATCATCTTTACATTTAAGGGTTCTGATAAAGGTCTCATCTCTAAAATATATAGAGAATTGTCTCATATTTATAAAAATTCAAGCCATTCTCCAATCAATAAATGGTCAAAGGATA
>JAJPUD010002179.1:167939-187912 GCA_023553655.1 Myrmecobius fasciatus | reverse complement strand
GCTATGTAAGGGTTATTGTTGAAGAATTACCCACACATATGTTTTGCAAATAAAATAAAATTTAAAAAAAGATTAAAGGAATTTAGAAGCTAAATAATAATAATAATAAAAATTTAAAAAAAAGAAGTGGATCAAGTGCCATCTGCTTCCAGAGACTTTTCCTGACTCTCCCAGTTGTTGATCCCCCTGCCTTTGTCACATTCTCCAGTCATTTCATATTTATTATGTATTTATCCTGATATTGTGTTGGGTCTTTCCAGTAGAATATAAATTCCTGGAGAACAAGAACTGACTCCCTTTTGTCTTTCTATCCTCTGCAGAGTTCCTAGAGAATAGGAGGAACCTATTAAATGATTGTTAATTGCTTGAGCAATGGTCAGCCCTCAGGTGTATGGTGGACTTAATGCTTCCAGTGACTTAAAGCCCAAGGCACAAGATTTTCCCCCAAGGAAAAACCCACAAAATAGGATACCAACTATGGCTATTGGTGGTTCAGGACTAGACTATTCTATCCCTGGAATAATGTTTGCATTTATTTTAATGATGTTTTTTCCAGCTTATGTTTCCCTATTTCTTCTTTTCCCTCTCTGGCACTTTATGAAATGTTGGCATGGTCCTGTGGTGCAGTGAGTCTTTGGGGTTAAGGGATCTGGATTCAAATCCTGTCTTTGATGTTGAGCAAGATTCTTAAGCTATCTGAGCCTTAGTATCCTCATCTTTAAAATAAGAGGAAGGAGAGTTGGACTAGAGGATTTCTTTGATCTTATGATCTCTGGGTCACCTTGGCTAAGTTATTTAACCTTCCTTATAGTTAGTTTCTTTACTTGTAAAATGAGGGAGTTGGATTAAATGGCCTAAAACATTAAAATTTTAAGACTGTATGCAATTTATTTTTCACTCTGAAATGAAGTTGTTATTTGTTATTGGCACAAAATATCATCATTAGCATTCTGATTATCAATATAAAATCCTTTTTATAGGTACTGTTCTTTTCCAAAAATAGCTTTTTAAATAAATTTTTATTAATGTCTTCTGTTTCTTACATCATCATAGTTATCCCTCCTATTCTTCCCAGGGAGCCATTCTATCTAACAAATAATATTCTTTTTAAAGAGGAAAAAAAAAGACCTCCCATCTCCACAAAGGAGTAGATTGAGGGTGTCTTCTCATATCCTATTTGATTTTTTATGAGGGAATTGGGGTTAACTGACTTGCCCAGGATCACACAGCTAGTAAATATTAAGTATCTGAGGTCTGACTTGAACTCAAGTCCTTCTGACTAGGGCCAGTGCTCAACCACTGCACCATCTAGCTGGACCCCTCCATTTCTTCTAATAACTTCGTTACATTCGTTTTTTTTTTTGTCTTTCCATTTACCATTGTGATAGTGGGTATGCTATTTTGTAGGTTCTGCTTATTTATTTTGCATCAATTTATAGAGATATTTCCACACTTCTCTGTATTATTCATCACACACACCAAGACTTACAGCACATTGGAGGGGATGTGGGAAAGCTGGGACACTAATACATTGTTGGTGGAACTGTGAACGGATCCAGCCATTCTGGAGAGCAATTTGGAACTATGCTCAAAAAGTTATCAAACTATGCATACCATTTGACCCATCAGTGTTTCTATTGGGTTTATATCCCAAAGAGATCTTAGAGGAGGGAAAGGGACCCACATGTGTAAAAATGTTTGTGGCAGCCCTTTTTGTAGTGGCTAGAAACTGGAAACTGAATGGATGCCCATCAATTGGAGAATGGCTGAATAAATTATGGTATATGAATATTATGGAATATTATTGTTCTATAAGAAACAACCAGCAGGATGATTTCAGAGAGGCCTGGAGAGACTTGCATGGACTGATGCTGAGTGAAACGAGCAGAACCAGGAGATCATTATACATGGCAACAACAAGACTATATGATGATCAATTCTGATGGACATGGCTCTCGGCAACAAAGAAATGTCTCAAACCAGTTCCAATTGTTCACTGAAGAAAGCCATATACACACAGAAAGAGGAATGTGAAATGTGGACCACAACATAACATGTTCATGCTCTCTACTGATGTTTGCTTGCATTGTGTTTCCTTTATCTGATTTTTCTTTCTTGTAGACACGATTTTTCTTGCTCAGTAATGATAAGTGTGGAAATATGTATACATATATTCGATTTGTCAAGGTATTTTAACATAATTAACATGTAGTGGATTTCCTGCCATCTAGAGGAGGGGTGGGGACTAGGGGGGAATAATTTGTAACAGAAAACTTTGTAAGGGTTAATGTTGAAGAATTACCCATACATATTTTTTTTATTAAAAGCTTTTTATTTACAAAACATGCGTGATTTTTCTACATTGACCTTTGCAAAACTTTTTTTTTTGTTCCAGAATTTTCCCCTCCTTCCCTTCATCCCCCACCCCTAGATGACAGGTAATCTAATACATTCTAAAAATGTTAAATTATATGACAAATCCATGTATATGTTTTTCAAATAAAAAAAAAGACAGCACAATAATATTCCATTGCATTCATGAACCATAATTTGTTTAGCCATTTCCCAGCCAATGGGCATCTACTATATAGCTATAACACAATAACTATAAATTAGCTAATACAATTAACTATAAACATTTCAGAGTGTATAGAAACTTTTTTTTCTTATTAATGACTTATTCTCTTATATTTACTTTCCTATTCAATGTGTGTACCAGTTCCTTCAGAGTGAACATTAGATAACTGCATTTTTATTTAGGAGTGGGAGTGAGGGGGTCTCCTTTCTAGCAATCTATGAGTCTAACATTACTTCTAACTTTGGAAGGGTACTACAGGGTAACCTTTCACTCTGGCAACAACTTTTTCTGAAACCTACACCTACAACCAGAGGGTCTCCTTTCTATCTAGTATAGATTAGCTCTCTACAGCCTAGCTTCAGAGAGCTTCTAGCAAATTTTATTTTAATTAGTTGTCTTTTTTTTAAAGAAAATAATTTGTATTTGGCCATTTTTAAAACTTAAGGGGCCAGGGGCAGCTAAGTGGCGCAATGGATAGAGCATCAGCCCTGAATTCAGGAGGACCTGAGTTCAAATGTGATCTCAGACACTTAACACTTCCTGGCTGTGTGACCCTGGGCAAGTCACTTAACTCCAATTGCCTGAGCAAAAAAAAAAAAAAAATTAAGGGGCAAATGTCAATGTTCATCTTCATGTTCTTTAAGGCTCATATGTTACCTGAAAACTTAAATGAAAATATAACTTACTAATACTATGCAGAGTTATCAATCATCCTTTAAAGCAGGGAATGATTCAGTCAAGTTTTAGCATCAAGTCTTTAAGTCAGACCTGTTATAAGCTGATAGCAGCTCTGTGAAAGCTGCACCAATTAAAAATTCCACTGAAATTTGATCCCAGTTAATGTTACAAAGGCCTAACCTTCACCAGAGCACCTGCTTTTAGTCATGAATTCCATTTGTCTTCAGGGATCACTGATTTATTCAATCACTAATGACTAATATATAAAGAAAGTACATTTGCTTAACCATGGAAAATAAGAAAAGTGGAACCAAGTTTTTTATTTTTTTAATTTAATTTGTGTATGAATTTAATGTGAAATATATATTTCAGGTATTTTTGTAAAATGTGAAAACTCAGTTATAGATCCAGATCATTGTCCACACATATTTTCTAACACACACACACACACACACACACACACACACACACACACACTCCAGGGACTAGCTCTAATGAACTCTAGAGCTATATAATAAGTATTCTTTACCTACTTCATTTTCCTATGTGGATAGCTCCTTTGAGGGGTTATAGATACAATTTAGGAGGCCTTTACATGTTTTTAGGCTTGATACAATCATCACAATGCCATCCACAATTAAAAGAACCCTGCCATCTAGATTTTTCTGCCTTTTGAATACTGTACTGGAGATGACAGAATAAATAGGAGAAAGAATATGGGCCAAATTATTTTTGGAAAATTACACATTTCTTTTAATAACCCCAAACTTTTTCCCAAAATGAATTTCAATTTTAGCAATAATATCTTTTTTAAATACTTTACAGCTCTGACATGTGGAATATCACTCAGATAAATAAGTTGATGGTCATCTACAGTGATGGAGAAGGAAATAACAAGTGTAAGTAAATGGAAATGTATTATCTTTTTAAAAATTTTTATTAAAGTTTTTTATTCAAAAACATATGCATAGGTAATTTTTCAACATTGACTCTTGCAAAGCTTTCTGTTCCAAATTTTCCCCTACTTCCCCCACCCCCTCCCTTAGATGGCAGATAGTCCATTACATGTCAAACATGTTAAAATATGTTAAATTCAATATATGTATGCATATTTATACTGTTATCTTACTGCACAAGAAATATCAGATCAAGAAGGAAGAAAAAAAACCCGAGAACAAAAGCAAAATGCAAGCAAACATCAATAGAGAGAATGAAATTGCTATGTTGTGGTCCACACTCAGATCCCACAGGCCTCTCCCTGGGTATATATGGCTTTCTTCATCACAAAACCATTGGAACTGGTTTGAATCATCTTATTGTTGAAGAGAACCATGTCCATCAGAACTGATCATCTTATAGTCTTGTTATTGTAGTGTATAATGATCATGGAGATGTATTATCAACCAAGAAGTGCATGAGGGGAGCTACATGAGAGATCTCTTAAGAGATGAATAACTGGAAGATCAATAAGTGTCAAGAAAACTAAAGGGAGCCTTTCCCCCTACACCCCCACACTTAACCTCAAGCTTTGGAGTAGACTACTTTTGGAGGATTTACTTGTGGAACTGGACAAAAGTCCAGGGATCACAGGGCCTGGATAAATCCATTAAAGCACAGAGACTCAATGGAAGTGACTGTTGTGACTCCAGATCTTTTTAATCTTTATTGTTCTTACCTTTTAAATCCTTGGTATGGTAATGAGGCTTTGGACCCACAGAAATTTGTACTGAAGAACCACTAAGAAAAGACTCAGGAAGTTAAAGATTTACCTTTTTCCAATTCTCATCAACCAGTTCCAATTGCCTTAAACCTTTTGTTCCAAAATATCCATCATTTGGCTTCCCTCCATCCTATCCTGTACCAGTGGGTGATGTCAGGAGATCTCCCATTTTGACTAGAATGAATTTGTGTGTGGATGATAGGGCTAATGTGATCAAAAAACAAAATTAAATCAAGCTGAATAGTCATTACTTGAGCGCTTAATACTTCTCGAAATCTGGAAGCTAGGAAAATGTTGAGGCAGTTAGGAAGAATGGAGAATATAGTGCTAGATCTGGAATCAGTGTGACTGACCCAACTTCAAACCTTGCTTCAGATCTTTCCGAATTGTATGACCATGGGTCATTTAGATTGTAAGCTCCTTGAGGCAAGGATTGTCTTTTGCTTCATTTTGTATCCTTAGGACTTAGTATTGAGCCTGACACATAGTAGGCACTTATTAAATGTTTGTTGATTGATTGACTTGATCTCTATTCACCTCAGTTTCTTTATCTGTAAAATAGGGAATGACAGCCCCTGCTTTCCAGGCTTGTCAAAAGGATCAAAGTAGGCATTTATAAAGCACATGGCAAATCTTAAAACACTATAAATGCTAGCCAATCCCTGCTTCCTCCCATCTACCCAAAAAAGAAACCTAGAACTTCCTTTTTAGTATAAAATACCCAGTAGAGGAAGTTAATCCTAGCAAATGAATTACAGAATAAATTTTCCTGTTATAATTACCAATTATATGGAAAGCATTTTTCTAGACCCTTAGCATACAAAGATTTAGCAGTAAAAGTCTTCAAAGATTGTATGATCTGGTGGCATATGTGTCTAATGTCTATATGTGTCTCTGTATGTCTACATATATACATATATGTATGTATACACACACACACAAACAGAATTTGTATAGTTCTTTAAGGATCCATGTATTATTTCATTTGATCTTCACAATGACCCTGGAAGATAGGTACTATTATTAACCCCCCATTTACAGATGAGGAAACTGAGGTAAATAGAAGTTAAGTAACATACCCAGGGTCACATAGCTAGTAAGAGTCTGAGGCTAGACTTGAACTCAGGACTTTTTGATTCCAAGCTGAGCACTCTGTGAATTATGACACCACCAAGCAATTGAGGTAGAGAATCTAAATCTCAATTCACAGAGATCCCCTTATGGATAGTGATGTTCTCCTAATGACAGGAGATGACAATATTTTAGATGACAATGTGCTAATTGCATTAAGGCCCAGAACATTTCAAAGCTCCCTAGGGTCCATTACCACTCTAATTCAACCCAGCTATCCCTTTGAGAAAAAATACTGTCCAGCTATAAAATTGGAACATTAGCCTATAGAGCTGGTCCATTAGTAGACTTATCTTATACACCACAGACAGATAATTAACTAGATCTAAAATTGAACAAAAGGAAGAGAACAGGATAGGAAACTACATTGCTTTTAAGAACTCAAGCTTCAGATCTGGAACTATGCTCAAAAAGTTATCAAACTGTGCATACCATTTGACCCAGCAGTGTTTCTACTGGGCCTATATCCCAAAGAGATCTTAGAGGAGGGAAAGGGACCCACATGTGCAAGAATGTTTGTGGCAGCCCTTTTTGTAGTGGCTAGAAACTGGAAACTGAATAGATGCCCATCAATTGGAGAATGGCTGAATAAATTATGGTATATGAATGTTATGGAATATTATTGCTCTGTAAGAAACGACCAGCAGGACGATTTCAGAGAGGCCTGGAGGGACTTGCATGAACTGATGCTGAGTGAAATGAGCAGAACCAGGAGATCATTATACACGGCAACAACAAGACTATATGAGGATCAATTCTGATGGACTTGGCTCTCTTCAACAATGAAATGTTTCAAACCAATTCCAATTGTTCACTGAAGAAAGCCATATACACCCAGAGAGAGGGATATGAAATGTGGACCACAACATAACATTTCCAATAGAGAATTGATGTTTGCTTGCATTGAGTTTCCTTTATCTGATATGTCTTCTGTGTAGATACAATTTTTCTTGCACAACAATGATAAGTTTGGAAATATGTATACATATATTCGATTTGCCAATATTTTAACATAATTAACATGTAGTGGATATCCTGCCATCTAGGGGAGGGGTGGGGAGTTGGGGGGTGAAATTTGTAACAGAAAACTATGTAAGGGTTAATGTTGAAGAATTACCCACACATATGTTTTGCAAATAAAATAAAATTTAAAAAAAATATTGATGTGATTCAAACCAGTTCCTATTGTTCAGTGATGAAGATAGTCATATACATCCAAAGAGAGGCCTGTGGGAACTGAGGACGGACCACAACACAGCACTCTAACGCTTTCTGTGAATATTTCCCTGCATATTGCTTTCCTTCTTAGGTTGTTTTTTTTCTTCTTCTCTTTCTAGATCTGATGTTTCTTGTGCAGTAAGATAACTGTATAGATATGTATACATGTATTGGATTTGTCATATAATTTATTCTATTTAGCATGTATTAGATTACCTGTCATCTAGGGTGGGGGGTGGAGGGAAGGAGGGGAAAAGCTTGGAACAAAAAAAAAGTTTTGCAAAGGTCAATGTAGAAAAATCACTCATATGTTTTGTAAATATAAAGCTTTTAATAATTTTTTAAAAAAAGAATTCAAGCTTCTCTGTAAAGAAATTTGGAACTATGCCCAAAGAACTATAAAACTGTACATATCTTTTAACTAATCTAGGTCTGTATCCCAAATCACTACTAGGTCTGTATCCCAAAGCGGTAAAAAAGGAAAAAGTACATATTTTTACAAAAATATTTGTAACAGCTCTTTTCTGGTGGCTGAGAATTGGAAATTTAGAGGATGTCCATCAGTTGGGGAACGGCTACACAAGCTGTGCTATATCATTGTGATGAAATACATAATAAATTATGAGCAGAATACTCTCAAAAAAACCTGAAAAGACTTACATGAACTGATGAAAGGTGTGGTTAGAAGAACTATAGACAGTACCAGCAATATTTTAAGAATGATGAATTGTGAATGACTTAGCTAGGATTTATGATGAAAAATGCTATTTCTCCCCAGAGAAAAAAACTGATGGAGTCTAAATACAGATCAAAACATACTTAAAAATTTTTTTCTTGGGGTGTTTTCTTTTTTTGGCTTGTAGTTTCTTTCACAACATGACTAATACAGAAATATGTTTTGCATCACTGAACATGTATAACCTATATCAAATTGATTTCTCAATGAGGGAGGAAGAGAAGGAGAGAATTTGGAAGTCAATTTTTTTTAAAAAACAAATATTAAAAATTGTTTTTACATGTTATTGGGGAAAAATAAAATAATGAATAATTTTTAAAAATTATCCCAAGCTTCTCCTGCATTAAAGACTCAATCTTCTTAAAAACCAACAATCTATCAGTAATGCTCTATCAAATTCACTTCAGAAAGAATCAGAATCTACTTTGTTTTAGGCACTTTTCTATATGAACATGGATCAACTGATGACAACTACTACCCTTAAGTCTCTAAAGTTAACCTTGAGGGATTGGGGATGTCTTTTCTTTTTTTTGGGGGGGGGTTAAGTGACTTGCCCAGGGTCACACAGCTAGGAAGTGTTAAGTCTCTGAGACCAGATTTGAACTCAGGTCCTCCTGAATTCAGGGCTGGTGCTCCACCCACTGCATTATGGGAGTATCTTTTCTAGAACCAGAGCTTATGAACCCTTACTAATCATCCCTACCTCCATGACTACCAGTAAATATCAATTAGACCAGCCAGGCTTAATTAGCTTTTAGAAAGTGACATTTTACTAAGTTGGTACAAAATATCTTCCCAAAATCCATGCCCTACTTTTCCATCAATACGTGCAGAATCCAGAGGAAAATGATCTCAAGCTTGGAGAGAGCACATATGACATGCATAGCTCAGGTCCAGTTGGCTGGATCTGAATCCAGAGATGCAGTTCCAAAGGAGGTTATTAGGACACAGGTAGGAAGATGGGAAAACCCAAATCCTGTAGACCTGGTGAGGCACTTTTGACCAAATTTGCACTCTCTCCCCTCCTCCCAGGTGACCCCAGCTGCTTAGTTAGAATTTCTCTCTCTGCCAGCTTGCCACTTGTTCAGATCTCTTTTTTTCTGGAACTGGTTCCAGTATTTATAGAAGAGGAGGAGATCAAGTTTCCTTAAGCAGTCCCAACATACTTTCCTCTACAACATCTAATTCTCTCTCTCTCTCTCTCTTTCTCTCTCTCTCTCTCTTTTTAATTAAAGCTTTTTATTTGCATAACATATGTATGGGTAGTTCCTCAACATTGATCCTCACAAAGCTTTCCATTACAGATTTTCCCTCCTAGTCCCCTCCCCTCCCCTAGATGGCAGGAAGTCCACTATATGTTAATTATATTAAAATACTTGACAAGTTGAATATATGTATACATATTTCCATACTTATCTTGCTGTGCAAGAATAATCGTATCTACATGAACAAAAAATATCTGAGAAAGGAAACCCAATGCAAACAAGCATCGATAGAGATCATGGAAGAGATCATGGAAATGATATACAACATCTAATTCTCATAATAATAATAACTAACATTTACATAGCACTCATTATATGCCAGGCATAGTGCTTTATAATAGTTTTCAAGTCTAAAGTATTGATTGATTGGTCATGTTCATACCTGGCTAAGTTATCAGAGTATATAGTACCTTTTCACTTTAAGTGGCATGGAATAATTGATCCATAGACTCGATGACACTCACTCTGTTCCTTTATATTAGGGTAAAGCAAATTATCCAGAAAGAACTATGTAGGGAGAAGTAATAAAAATGATTTTGTCAAAGAAAATTATGACTGGAAAGGAAAATAAGCAGTAATCTATCCCTAGAGCTCACGTGCTCCACTATTCTTGATGTCACAAAATCTAGAGCAGAGGTTCCTAAACTAGCATCCAAGGACTCTATCTGTGGGATTTGTGAATAGGTTTCAGAGAGTTCATGAACTTGGCCAGAAAAGGAGTTATATCTTCATTTTCACTCACTTCTAACTAAAGTTTAGCTTTTCCTCTAAATAGGCACTAAATCATTATTTTAAGAAGGAGTCCATATTGCCAAAGAGGTCTAGAATACAAAAAAGACTAAGATTCTCTGATGTGGGGGAAGGCCCCCAGAATTCTGTGTGGATTTCCTGAGAAGAGCTAACAGGAATACATGGACCACATTCACACAGTGAAAAGATGTATTGTAATGTAGACAACTGGAGAGAATATTCATCTTACTAATGACACGTTTGATCGTTGGAGGGACCTGTGCAATGCTGCATTGTCACACTATATAGGAGACCTGTCAGATAGGGCCACACACATGGCTTTCTTAGAGCTAATGAGGGCTGCACTCAGTGGCAGAAGAAATTTTGTTTCAGAAGAGGATTTTGGTCTTGTTTTAGGGCAATGCTTGGCACTAGCTGTAGAACAGAAAGAATCAAGCTTAGTTTTATCTGCTGGATTAGCCAGTAATGGGACCTTCCCATCTAGCCCTGTCTCTGATGGAGAATTTATAAAGACCTTTGGGAGATGATCACTTCTTGAAATATGCAGTTTGATTTCTGAGTATTCTGTTTTATGTTCACTTTGATCCTTCAATAAAACCTTTCTTTCATTTTGTGAACTCTATTTGTGAGGAGAAAGGATCCTGGAAGATAACAGATAATGAATTTTCTGGCTGGAGGCCATGAATCAGAGATATGAAAACTGCTCCCCATTGTGAATCTTGGCCCTTTTGAAATTCTGTTATAGATAGGTATATATGTATAGATAGTTATAGCTTTGGCATCAAAATGCCATGCTTGTATCAAGGCTTTCATGTTACTATTGGAAGTAGTAATGGTGTTTTTTGTTACCCAACTTTTCTTTAAATCAGTCTGAGATGATGCCCACTGATTAAGCCAGGCAAAGTCTCACCAATGCCTGGCTACTGGACAACATTACCAGGAAAATTCTCCATAGCTCTAATATATATGTATTCTATACTAATATAATAATGTATAGTTCTAATATATAGAATAACTCTAGTAGCTACTTTTTTATTAATGCTTTTTATTTTCAAAATATATGCATAAATAATTTTCAACATTCGCCCTTGGAAAACCTTGTGTTCCAAATTTTTTCTCCCTCCTTTCCCTCCCACCCCCTCCCCTAGATGGCAAGTAATCCAATATAGGTTAAACATTTGTAATCTTTCTATACATATTTCCACATTTATCTTGTTGCACAAGAAAAATCAGATCAAAAAGGGAAAAAATGAGAAAGAAAACAAAATGCAAGCATCCTACTACAACAACAAAAAGTGAAAACACTGCTGAGATCCACTCTCCGTCCCCACAGTCCTCTGTCTGGGTGCAGATGGCTCTTTCTGTCCCATGTCTATTGGAACTGTCCTGAATCACCTACTAGAGCTTCTTTTCAGCTACAGGAAACACATAAAAAGCTGAAGCTGTACCCCACAATGAAAATCCTGGGTATTCCACCACTGCTTATAGAGTCAATTCCACATTTGCTATGATTCTCACAACTATGTTCAAAATCCATTGATAAATAAGATCTAGGGAGATGTTACATCCATTAAGCAAAGTATGATTCATCCCATATTTCACTGCTGTGAAAGAACCTGTTAGAATACTCTAACCTGGCGGTATTTCAGAGATCTAAGTTTTGGATATAACCAGATAATTATGGGATTTCAATTCCAATACCTAGAAAATTTCTATTATATCATAAGTCATAGATTTAGAGCTCAAAGGTCTCTTATTCACATCTTTAGTCCAATCCTCTCACTTTGCAGATAGGGAAATGGAGGCACCAAGAGGTAAAAGTGACTTGCCCAGAATCACATAACAAATAAGTATCTGAGATGAGATTTGAAGTCAAATCCTCCTGACTCCAAGTGTGGTGCTCTATCAGTTGTACCATACCACCTCTTTCCAATATTCTCTGGGAAGGATTAGTCAGATATTTTCTGATACTGTATCCCAGTCCATATGTAGAAGAGGTTGTGCCGGCTGGAAGCAAACAAGAATGCAAAGGTAGCATTCAAATTACTTAACTGGTGTTGCAATATAACTGACTTCTTTGATACCTGAAAAGAGAAATTGTTTTAGTCAGACAGGCATTAATTCTAAACCTTTCCATGCTATACAGAAACAGAACATTTTTATCCATCTGATGGCACAATCCTCAAAGAAGGAAATAACCTAATTTTTATTGTTTTTCCCAAGATTCTCCAAAGTATTTTATAATTTTATATGTTATATCCTTTACAACAATGGAGAAAGGAATGAAGGAAGAAGGAAAAGGGAAGGGAACAGGCACCTATTTAATTAACTGCTTAATTAAGCACCTTCTTTGTACTGTTTTTAAGTTTTGAACAGTTTATAATTATCTCATTTAATCCTGGAAACAACTCAGGGAGATAAATATCTCCATTTTACGGTTGAAGAAACTGAGGCAAATAGCAGGTGAGTGACTTTCCTGAGGCACATAGATAATAAGTATCTGGCTCCACATTGGAACCCATGACGCCAGGCTCAGCACTCACTGTACCACCTAGCTGCCTCATCAGCAAACAGGTAAAAGTGAATGCCCTTGATGGAAGACCTTCAGAAAGCCGTGACAATTTTTTTAAATTGTCAGTCAGTCATAGAACCAGAATCAGTGATGGTCTTCATCTAGGATATAGTTGACTTACCCTCAGTGGAAGGTATGCTCTTGGAGGTGTTTTTCAGTAATGTCCCAGCTCCCTTATAAATATCCCTTGAGATTAAATAACAACATTTGCAGGACGGCTGATTGCAGTAGAAAGCTTAAGTCATTGACTCACACCAGCAGCCTAAACCCATGATCCTAATATTATTAGTAGTATTCTCTAACCAAACAAACCAGCTATGGAAATATTAGAATTGAAAGCAAACAAAACCAAAAACTTGACAAAAGTACAGAAAATTTTATATGATCATTACATTTAAAAAAAAAGTATAATTATCTCATTGAGTCAAGAGAAAGGTAGAGGTGCTGGCTTTAACAAATGCTTACTGGGCTGAAGGGGCAGGTATTTATAGCTTTACCAATTCCAGTCAAGCAATGGATGATAATGGCAGGGATGAGAATTTAGAAAAAGGAGAAACAAAATTACTCTGACATTCCTTATCCAGACCATAGGAGTGACAACTTGCTGTATGGAAGGATAAGAATAATAGGACTCTGGGCAATATTGAGTTACTAGGCAACTGTGTCTGTAAGCTTTAGCCATGGGGAAAGAAGGAATTTCCCATAAGTGCTAGTGTTCAAAATCTATTGATAAATCTAGGAAGATGTTATATCCATTAGGTAGAATATGATTCATTCCAAATTTCACTGTTAGAATATCCTAACCTGGCAGTATTTCAGAGATCTAACTTTAATTAAACTTTAATGATCTGAAACTCACAACAAGTAGAAAGAATATTAGATTAAGAGTAAAGAGATCTATGTTCTATTTCCAGATACTGATTCATTGTGAAATTTGGGTAAGGCACTTAAATTCTCTGTGCCATTATTTTCTCATCTATAAAAGGAGGGAGTTGGGCTAAATGATCTCTAAAGTCATCTCTGGGTCTGAAATTATATTATTCTTAGTAAAGCTGTGAATGAAAGATATAGTCACTCATTAAAAAAAATTAAGCCATTCAAGTCTTTATGCCATTGGGTTCATTCAGAGGATAATGGTGATCCCCCAAAGATGGGATCTTTGGAGAGAAAGAGAAATATTGGAGGATCGTATAGTCAGAGTTTTTTCCATTTGCCATGAGCTACTCACTAGGTGCCACTATGGATAGATTGCTGGACCGTTATGGGTTCAAATCTGGCCTCAGACACTAGCTGTGTGACCCTGGGCTAGCCACTTAACCCTATTTGCCTTAGTTTTCTCCTCTGTAAAATTACCTGGAGAAGGAAATGGTAAATCACTCCAATATCCTTATCAAGAAAATCCCAAATGGGATTATAGAGAGTCAAACACAACATGAACAACTCACACTCCACTTTACCTGATTGTTTTCTTCTGTAAACAAAAATTCCTAAACCAATCAGAAATAAGACAGTGACAGTCAACCCAGAAATAATTTCCACAAACGGAGAAATGGTCTTTGACTCTGAAATGAAAATAAACAAAAGAAAAAAATCACCAATCCCCTTAGACACTTGGAGTTTTTTCTTATGACCTATCAAGATTATTCCTCTAATGTTATTCTCTCACGATCATTTTCCCTTGTAAGCCAATAAAACTAGAAGAAATTTTACAGAGCATTGGCTTGAAAACAATATTCCATTTTCCCTCTAGCAGCCCAGTAACTTCTCCCTAAGAAACATTCACTATATCCTTACCAACTGGCACATGGAGGACCTTAAGGAAGTCATTATGTTCCACCTGGCAGGAATAATGGTCTTCACTTTGAGGATCAATTTCTATTGATATCCAGGTCTGATAGGTTCCATCCCCACTGGGAAGAACGTCTCCATATTCAATTTCTTGGGTTATCAATTCCCCATTTTTTATCCAGGTCATGGTGATCTCTGGGGGATAGAAACCATAGGCTCTACAGATGAGAGTTGTAATCCCAATAGATGACTTTTTGCAGCTTCCACTGAGTAATGGGTTTTCTGAAAAGAAAAAAGAAACAATCTGAAAAAGGAGGAGGTTTTTTTTCCTTTTGCTGATTCTACAACGTTCAACTATTTCTCATCTATTCTTCATCAGTTTTTAGACAATTATATCAAAGGAAATACATCATCAGCAAGGACCCCAAACCAAGGTAAAATTGCATCAAACATTTGACTGCCTAGTAATGATAATAACTCCCATTTTTATAGTGCTTTAAGGCTTACAAAGAATGTCCTTCCCACTAATCTCATACCTACTCTGAAAGCCCTGTGTCCCAGCGGCTGGGACTCAGTCAGATTCTTTAAACAAAGGACTAGTACAATGTGGTTATGGACATTTGAAAAGTCCTTGATAAGTATAACAAATCTTCATTACACCTCACATAAAATATGTATTAAGGAACTGTTACTAAGGTAGCATAATAGCTTAGAAAAATCATTGACCCATCATTCCCAGAATAATACACCATGACCAAGTAGAATTTATACCAGGAATGCAAGGATGGTTCAATATTAGGAAAACTATTAACATAATTGACTATATTAATAACAAAATTAACAAAAACATATGATAATCTCAATAGATGCAGAAAAAGCATTTCATAAAATCCAACATCCATTCCTATTAAAAACATTAGAGAGTATAGGAATTAATGGACTTTTCCTTTAATTTAGTTTATTCCTTTAAATTCCTTTAAATAGTAGCATCTATTTAAAACCATCAGCTAGCATCATATGTAATGGTGATAAACTGGAACCATTCCCAATAAGATCAGGGGTGAAACAAGGTTGCCCATTATCACCATTACTATTCAATATTGTATTAGAAATGCTAGCCTTGGCAATAAGACAAGAAAAAGAGATTAAAGGAATTAGAGTAGGTCATGAGGAAACCAAATTATCACTCTTAGCAGATGATATGATGGTCTACTTAGAGAACCCTAGAGAATCAACTAAAAAACTATTAGAATTAATCCACAACTTTAGCAAAGTTGCAGGATACAAAATAAATCCACATAAATCATCAGCATTTTTATACATCACCAACAAAATGCAACAGCAAGAGATACAAAGAGAAATTCCATTCAAAATAACTATCGATAGTATAAAATATTTGGGAATATATCTGCCAAGGGAAAGTCAGGATCTATATGAGCAAAACTACAAAACACTCTCCACACAAATAAAGTCAGATCTAAACAATTGGAAAAACATCAAGTGCTCTTGGATAAGTCGAGCAAATATAATAAAGAAGGCAATACTACCTAAACTAATCTATCTATTTAGTGCTATACCAATCAAACTCCCAAGAGATTATTTAACTGACCTAGAAAAAATAACAACAAAATTCATCTGGAAAAACAAAAGGTCAAGAATCTCAAGGGAATTAATGAAAAAAAATTCAAATGAAGGTGGCCTAGCTGCACCAGATTTAAAACTATATTATAAAGCAGTGGTCACCAAAACCATTTGGTACTGGCTAAGAAATAGAGTAGTGGATCAGTGGAATAGATTAGGTTCACAGGACAAAATACTCAATGACAATAGTAATCTAGTGTTTGATAAACCCAAAGACCTCAGTTTTTGGGATAAAAACTCACTATTTGACAAAAACTGCTGGGATAATTGGAAACTAGTCTGGAAGAAATTAGGCATTGACCCACACCTAACACCATATACCAAGATAAGGTCAAAATGGATTCATGATCTAGGCATAAAGAATGATATTATAAACAAATTAGAACAATGTAGGATGGTTTACCTCTCAGACCTGTGGAGGGGGAAGGAATTTGTGACCAAAGAAGAACTAGAGGTCATCATTAATCACAAAATAGATAAGTTTGACTATATCAAGTCAAAAAGTTTTTGTACAAAGAAAATGAATGCAGACAAGATTAGAAGGGTAGCAGTAAACTGGGAAAATATTTTTACATTCAAAGGTTCTGATAAAGGCCTCATTTCTAAAATATATAGAGAATTGACTCAAATATATAAGAATTCAAGCCATTCTCCAATTAATAAATGGTCAAAAGATATGAACAATTTTCAGACGAAGAAATTGAAACTATTTCTGGTCACATGAAAAGGTGCTCCAAGTCACTATTGATCAGAGAAATGCAAATTAAGACCACTCTGAGGTACCACTACACACCTGTCAGATTGGCTAAAATGACAGGAAATGACATTAATAACTGTTGGAGGGGATGTGGGAAAATTGGGACACTAATACATTGTTGGTGGAACTGTGAACAGATCCAGCCATTCTGGAGAGCAATTTGGAACTATGCTCAAAAAGTTATCAAACTGTGCATACCCTTTGACCCAGCAGTGTTTGTACTGGGCCTATATCCCAAAGAGATCTTAGAGGAGGGAAAGGGACCCACATGTGCAAGAATGTTTGTGGCAGCCCTTTTTGTATTGGGAAGAAACTGGAAACTGAAAGGATGCCCATCAATTGGAGAGTGGCTGAATAAATTATGGTATATGAATGTTATGGAATATTATTGTTCTGTAAGAAATGACCAACAGGAGGATTTCAGAGAGGCCTGGAGAGACTTGCATGAACTGATGCTGAGTGAAATCAGCAGAACCAGGAGAACATTATACACAGCAACAAGACTACACAATGATCAGTTTTGATGGACATGGTTCTCTTCAACAATGATGTGATTCAAACCAGTTCCTATTGTTCAGTGATGAAGATAGTCATATACATCCAGAGAGAGGCCTGTGGGAACTGAGTGTGAACCACAACACAGCATTTTAATTCTTTCTGTGAATATTTCCACGCATTTTGTTTTCCTTCTTAAGTTGTTTTTTTCTTCTTCTCTTTCTAGATCTGATGTTTCTTGTGCAGTAAGATAACTGTATAGATATGTATACATGTATTGGATTTGTCATATAATTTATCCTATTTAGCATGTATTAGATTACCTGTCATCTAGGGGTGGGGAGTGGGGGGAAGAAGGGGAAAAGCTTGGGAAAAAAAGTTTTTGCAAAGGTCAATGTAGAAAAATCACTCATATGTTTTGTAAATAAAAAGCTTTATTAAAAAATTTTTAAAAAAAGAAAAATAATTGACCTTGGAGGTCTAAGCTCTACCTTCCACTTGTAATAAGGGGGATAATACCTCCTATATTGCCTCATAGGGTTATGTGAAAAAAACATTCTGTAAAAACAATTCTGTAGGGGCAGCTAGCTGGTGCAGTAGATAGAGCACCAGCCCTGAAGTCAGGAGGACCTGAATTGAAATGTGCTCTCAGACACTTAACACTTCCTAGCTGTGTGACCCTGGGCAAGTCACTTAACCCCAATTGCCTCAGCAAAAAGCAAAAAAAAAAACCCAAAACAAACAAACAAACAAAAAACAATTCTGTAAATCATCAAAGTAAGTTGAAGGTAAATGTAAGATTTTATTAGAATTGCTTATTACTAAAACTGGGATTAGAATTGGAGCCATAATTCTCAATAGATGCTTTTAAATGATATTAAAGATATTTTCATTCAATTCTACTCCCAAAGTACACGCTCTATTGTAACTCCGCTGCAATATTTAAGAAATGACTACTATGTCATTGAGATGCCAAGACAAAGGTAAGACAAGTACTACCCTCAGTGAGTTTACTCTGCTGGGGGAATCTGTAATAAATTATATTGTATTGGAAGGAACACAGGGATAGGTCATATCTCAAGACAGACTCTGACAACATAGAAACTGCTTTCTTCGGACACTTCTTTCTGTGCTGGTATATTAGTCCTACATAGTAAGTATGACCTTCAAGCCTGGGGAAGGTTACACAAGTGCTGACTCAGCTGTGTGAAGTTACCTAAGAGAAGCTAGGACTTTGGAACGGAAGGACAGTCTTCATCCTTCTTCATAAGAGACACACACAATCAGAGTTGATCATCATATAGTATTGTTGTTGCTGTGCATGATGATCTCCTGGTTCTGCTCCTTTCACTCAGCATCAGTTGATGCAAGTCCCTCCAGGCCTCTCTGAAATCCTCCTGCTGGTCGTTTCTCACAGAGCAATAATATTCCATAACATTCATATACCATAATTTATTCAGCCTCTCTCCAATTGATGGGCATCCCTTCAGTTTCCAGTTTCTAGCCACAAACATTCTTGCACATGTGGGGCCCTTTCCTTCCTTAATGATTTCTTTGGGATATAAGCCCAATAGAAACACTGCTGGGTCAAAGGGTATGCACAGTTTGATAACTTTTTGAGCATAGCTCCAAATTGCTCTCCGGAATGGCTGGATCCGTTCTGTGCATTTTTCTTTGAGAAAGATTGGGGCCTCTCTCAGATGAGCTCTCCTGGCAAGAGGATGGTAGTCTCCAAAGTCCGTTTGCTCTCTGCTTTATTTGTCATAGTCTTTTATGCAATCAGAGTTTGCCAGAAAGGGGACGAGGCAGGGGTTAAAAGAGGCAGCCGGGGAAGCAAGAGGCTTTTTGTTCTGAACCAGTCGTGACCAGCAGGATATAATGCCAGCCTAATGCCCCATTGCTCAAAGAACAGTCCCGCCTCTCACCCAGGGTAGACAGGCCTCCTCCCCATGACCCATCCATACCTTCAGACATCCCACGTGGCCATACACATCATATAGGGTAGCACCTATCTTATGTGTGTGCTGTCTCTAAAATGCTCCTTCGCTGAAATCAGGAAATATTCAGATGTCAAATACGCAGAGCTCCATGTTTGTAGCTTATGGCTGATGTCCAAGATTAGGACAGCAGAGCCCCGGCCCCGAGACTGAACAGTCGGCTGCCTCCAAATAAGATCTGGGCCCCCAGGAAGGGCACCCTGTCCACGGAAACATCCCTGTGCCCGTCTCCTGAGGCCACCAATGTCCCTGAACAGGGGACAAGGTTTTTCATTTAAGGCTTCAATAAAGGCTTCACCTGAGAGCCCCTTTATGAGAGGGAATCTTCATTAAACTTGTTCTCTTTCATCTACTGAATTCTAGCTGACAGAAACTTCAGTCTGCACTCTGAAGAACCCCTGCTACTGGTTTTCAGACCCTGCAAAATGGCCACTAGTAGATGCTTTCTTTAAAGCAGGTTTAGCAAAAGGAGTGGAGGAAGAACACCTTAAAATCCTGCAAGTGGAAGAGAGATGCAAAGGAAAGGTTTAAAGGAAGAAACTAATGGGTTGTGATGATTGTTGTATGGTAAAATTTGACTTGGGTCCTGCTATGTTCGCATCTCTCTCTCTCTCTCTCTCTCTCTCTCTCTCTCTCTCTCTCTCTCT
>JAJPUD010002179.1:140930-164478 GCA_023553655.1 Myrmecobius fasciatus | reverse complement strand
TCTCTCTCTCTCTCTCTCTCTCTCTCTCTCTCTCTCTCTCTCTCTCTTTTAAATTAAAGCTTATCATTTGCAAAACATATGTATGGGTACTTCCTCAACATTGATCCTTACAAAGCTTTCTGTCACAAATTTTTCCTCCCTAGTCCCCACCCCTCCCCTAAATGGCAGGAAGTCCACTACATGTTAATTATATTAAAATACTTGACAAATCGAATATATGTATACATATTTCCACACTTATCTTTCTGTGCAAGAAAAATTGTATCTACAAGAAAAAAAATCTGAGAAAGGAAAGACAATGCAAGCAAACATCAGTCGAGAATATGAGAGTGTTATGTTGTGGTCCACATTTCACATCCCTCTCCCTGGGTGTATATGGCTTTCTTCAGTGAACAATTGGAAGTGGTGTGAAACATTTCATTGTTGCAGAGAGCCATGTCCATCAGAATTGATCATCATGTAATACTGTTGTTGCTGTGTATAATGATCTCCTGGTTCTGCTCATTTCACTCAGCATCAGTCCATGTAAGTCTCTCCAGGCCTCTCTGAAATCATCCTGCTGGTCGTTTCTCACAGAACAATAATATTCCATAACATTCATATACCATAATTTATTCAGCCACTCTCCAATTGATGGGCATCCATTCAGTTTCCAGTTTCTAGCCACTACAAAAAGGGCTGCCACAAACAACAGTCTCAATTCTCAAAGAACTTACATTCTAATTGGGGAGATATGTAAATAACTAGATGCATAAGTAGTATGTACAGAGCCTGAGAGGAAGGAGATTTGAGAGTGGAAGGGTATGAGAAGGTGTCTGGCAGAGATAGGGTATGACCTGAGTCTAGAAGGAATCCAGGAAAACTCAAGGGAAGGAAGCCACCCAAAAGCTGGGAACCGAGTGTCCTTTTCAAGTAGGCCCGGGATCAGAGTCTGTGGAGATGAGCTAAGTGTCCCACATCTGGAAAACTAAGAAGGGACCAAGTTATGAAGTGCTCTAAAACTCAAACTGAGCTGCTATTTGATCCAGGAAGTAAGAGGAAGTCATTAAAAAAGTGACCGAAGGCTGACTAGGTCAGACCTACTTGTTAGAAAAATAACCATCCATGATCTATAGACCAAAAATTCCTTAACTGATAAGGGGTCAAAGAATATGAAGGATGGCTGGTGGTACAATGCATGGAGTATCAGTCCTGGAATAAGGAAGACTCAACTTCCTAAGTTCAAATCTGGCCTTAGACATTTCATGGCTGGGTCTCCTACTTAACTTTCGCCTTAATTTCCTCATCTGTAAAATGAACTGGAGAAGGAAATGCATCCTTGTATCCTGTACCTTTTTTCAAGAAAACCCCAAATAGTGTCACAAAGAGTTGGATACAACTGAACAGTAACAAAGAATACGAAGTTTCCAAAAGAATTGCAAACTATTAACAAATACATGAATGTTCCAAATCACTTATAATAAGAGAAATGCGAAACAAAATAATTGTAAGATCAATGAAGTAAAAGAAGGGAATAGTCATTTTAGGGAAGTTGTGGGAAGATAAGCACAGAATTAGCAAACCACTTTGGAAAATAATTTGAAATTATGCATGAGTGATTAAAACATTCATGTCCTTTTGACTCAAAGACTCCACTACCAAGCATTCACACCAAGTGGGTCACTAATTAAAAAGACAGTCTACCTTTATACCAAAGTATTTATAGCATCACAAAAAACTGGAAGTAAATTAGAGAATGACTAAATAAATTTACACTGGGCAAATCACAACCCCTTTTTGCCGAAGTTCCTTATCTGTTAAATGGGGACACAATGGAGAAGGAAATGGCAAACCACTTTGCCAAGAAAACCCCAAAGACTTTATCCATAGGATCACATAGAGTTGGATATGACTGAATGACAACAAATGGTGGTACCTTACTGTAATGGAATATTACTGTTCTACAAGAAATGATGGATATGATGAATATAGAAAAGCCTTGAAAGACTTGTGACTTGATACAAAGTGAAGTAAGCAAAAGCAAGAAAATGATGATTAAACCATAAAAAAATTTAATGCAGTGTGACCCAGAGAATAGACCGGAGGAGATACTTCCCCCTACTCTTTTGCAGAAATGGGAATGCTTCAGTTTCCTGTTGCAGTAGATGGTTCATGCTTCACATGCAAACCACAATAGAGTCAGGACAATGATTCTACAGACCTTCAGTTTGGGAAGTAGCCTCTTCTCTCCTACACATTCTTTGGAGCTTCTCAAATGCTGATCTAGCTGTGGCAATGCATCAACCTCATTATCTATGTGTATATATCCCAAGTATTCTTATCCACGTCATCTAGAATTTCCCCATTTTCTGTACCTGATGGTTTCACATATGTAATGTCCTAAAGGTTGGTAGAAAGCCTCTGGTTTTTTTGGTGTTGTCAGGCAAAAATTAGCCCAAGAGGCAGAGAATTTATCAGCCTCAGAGGCTTCGTGGAAAGCATAATCATTTGTGAATAAACATCACATACCAATTCTCCCTCCACTTTGGTCTTGGCTCATAGCTTTTTCAAGTTGAACAATTTACCATCAGTGCCATAGCTGACCTTGATGCTATTTTTCATCCTTACTGAAAGTGTCAGACAACATTGCAGAAAACATTATATTAAAAATCATGAGCACACAGCCTTATTTCACTCCACTGGTGATTGGAAAAGCATTGTCTATTATCTAGAACCTGGATAAGTATGCCATCATGAAAAGGACTTCTCTGAGCGACGGAATTTTGTCATAATTTCCCACAGACATCTGACAGTCTCATAGGCCTTCATTAGATTGGCAAACACTGTGAACAGACCTCTGTTCTATTCTTGGCATTTCTCCTGGAATTGTTGAATAGCAAACACCACATTTACCATTCCTTGGCCCTTTCTGAGACCTCACTGGCTCCCAGGTAGATGACCATCTTCCAAAAAAAGGATAAGCCTATTAAGGAGAACTTCAGCAAACATCTTGCTGGCCATGACTAAGAGAAGGACAGCTCTGTGATTGTGTCACACAGCTAGTAAATGTCTGAGGACAGATTTGCACTCATGAAGATGAGCTTTTCTAATTCCAAACCCAGTGTTCTATCTACTTTTCCACCTAGCTTCCCTAGTATATGTTATGAGGAGTTATTAATCTGTCCCTGGAGGAAGTTTCCGCAATGAAGTTCCTCAAATAAATAAAATCACAAGCCTATAGTTTCTTCACATCAAAAGTGGAATCTACATACTGTAGGAAAACTCAAGTATTATTTCCTTGGTGACTAAATAATACTCCAGTGATCAGAAAGAATTAACTGCTAATAGGTATCCTTGGAAAAAAGGGAAAAAGAATTTTGTTCATTGTTTCTCTGAAGAGAAGGAAACCACTTACCTGAATGATTCAGTCAGGATGAGGGGACTCTGATTCAGAACAAAAGTAAATATTTATAGGAAGTGATAGACAATAGTGAAAGGCTGACGAAAGTGGAGGGTATTAGGAGTAAATGTGAAGTAAGCTAGAGGAAGTTACAGAGGGACCCTGGGTTTGAGTTCCAGACCTACCACTGTCTTAAGTCAAGTCCCAAATTTCTTCATCTATTAAGGAAAAATTATTAACACATTTACTACCTGCCCAGTATTTCTTTCAAATTGCTATAAATATGCAAATTATAAAGTCCAGGAAAGGTCAAGGAATATTAATCTAATCTCTTTTCTTTACCTGTCCGTTGGAGGCTATCTTTTCCAAAGTCCAGGAATTTCTTTAGCCAGGCAATGCATTCAGTTTCCAGCCAATTCTTCTGATAGCGTAACTCATTCAGATTGGTCTCCCAGACCTGCTTGGTTAGTCTAGCCACATTATCGACGGCAATCCAAGACAGTGAGTCCTTGTTGAAAATGATGAAATCCTTTCCATCATATGCATACTGGAGAAATCCTGTGGTACTCCCATCCTCCAGCAATTCGCAGCCAATCATCCTCTGGTAGGTGTGAAATCCTGAAATTCACAAGTGTAGTCAAGGATGATGGAACATAAGAAAGGTAGTTCATGGCTATAGTCCGAGGGGTATGGCTCAAGGGCTGTTCTGTCCCATTGGAGGGCTGATAGGACCTACAACTCCTACCAATGAAAATGTTGATTTATTTCTTTGAGGTTTGGGGTTTTTTTGTTTGTTTGTTTTTGTTTCTGTTTTTTGACAATCACTATTAAACCAACTAACAAAGAGTTATGTCATTGACTGAAATAAAAGATGCATATCACTTTAAAATTTGCATAGAAATTATCATTTGAGTCCCCTATAATTTTGTGAGAGGCAGTTTGGCATATCAATAGAAGTCCAGAAGTTTTTTTCAAGTCCTGTCTTGGACACTTTTGGGAACTGTGTACCCCAAGGAACTCTAGAATTATTAGGTATAGTAAAGTTGCAATAGGAGGAGCTTCTACATCAGGCATTCCAAGAGCAGCTAGGTGGTACAATGGATAGAGCACTGACCCAGAGTCAGAAGAACTTGAGTTCAAATCTAGTCTCAGACACTTACTAGCTGTGTGACCTTGGGCAAGACACTTAACCTTAATTGCCTCCAAAAAACAAAAAGTACACACATACACACAAATCCAATGAAATCCAATAAACTCTGATGTTAGTTCTATAGATATTATTAGTTCTACTTTTTTATTTTGGTAGTATTTGATTTTTTCCCCAATTACATGTAAAGATAGTTTGCAACATTCATTTTTGTAAGATTTTGAGTGTCAAATTTTTTTCTCCCTTTCTTCGTTATCTCTCCCTTCTCCTCACAGACAGCAAGCAATCTGATATAGATTATACATATATAATCCTTTTAAACATTTCCATTTTTGTTGTGTTGTGAAAGAAAAATTTGAACAAAAGAAAAAAAAACTATATGAAAGACAAAGCAAGCAAACAAAAAAAAGACAAAAATACCATGTTTCAATCTGCATTCAGTCTCCATAGTTCTCCCTCTGGATACAGATAGCATTTTCCATCTCAAATCTATTGGGATTGTCTTGAATCCATGTATTGGTGTAGTTTTTTTTTAGCTGAAGAAACTGAGACTCAGAGAGGTTGTTGGCTTTCCTGTGGTCACATAGATCCCAAAGATCAGATGCAAGTCTTTCTGATACAAATATCAACAGCCTATATACTATGCCATTCTTATCTTATGTATAAATAACTGTAGGGAATGCAAAGGAATCATGAGAGTTGTTTCCACCTTTTGAAGTTTAAAAGTTAATTCAGGAGACAAAAAAGAGAGAGAAAAAGAAATTCAAATATAGGAGCGGAGCCAAAATGACAGAATGAAGCCAAGAAGCTGCAGGAGCTTTCCCAGTTTCTCTCAAAAATTACATGAAACCAAGCCTCTGAACAGGGTCTGAAATGATAAGACTCTATAAAGTAATGGAATGAAACAATTTTTGAAGAACTTCAAGATAAGTCAGTCTTCCTGGGATGAAAGGGATGCTTAGCCCAGTTCAGATGGTTTTTGGGAAAGCCAGTGGGAGAGTCTTAAATCAAGTGGATCAACAACTGAGACCCTCAGTCTTAGGTCAGTATCAGAGCAAATCAGTGGGGCAGCCTCCAGTTCCAACACAGAAGGAAAATGGCCAGACTGGGAAAACAGGCAACAATGGGTGAGACTAGGTCATACAGCTCCCAACTCTGGGAGCAAGACACCAAACATAAGGTACTCAAAGCCAAGGCTCAAAGCTTCACAAGAAGCTTGGGATAACCGCTCTGAAACCCTGGAGCAGAGTTAGCTTTAAAAGTGATAAAATAGCCAGGGGGAGGGGAGGAGAGAGGGAGGAAGAGAGAAAGAAAATGAGTGAGAAACAAAAGAGAACCTTGACCATAAAAAGCTACTATGGTGACAGGAAAAACTGAAACACCAACTCAGAAAAGGACAAAATGCTTATATGTGAAACTGCAAAGGAAGTTATGAATTGGTCTCAAACCCAAAAAGCATTCAGAAGAGCTCATAAAGGATTTTAAAAGTCAAATAAGAGAGGTATTTGGGAAAATGGGGAAAAATGAGAAAAGAAATGAGAAATATGCAAGAGAGACTCAAGAACTGGAAATAGGAAGGACAACAATTGACTGATGAAAACAATTCCTTAAAAAACACAATTTGTCAAATGCAAAAACAAAAATTCACTGAAGAAAACACCACCTTTAAAAGTAGATTTAGAGGCAGATAGGTGGCACAGTGGATAGAGCACCAGCCCTGAAGTCAAGAGGACCTGAGTTCAAATCTAGCTTCATACACTTAATACGTCCTAGCTGTATGACTCTGAGCAAATCACTCAACCCCAATTGTCTCAGAAAAAAAAAGTAGACTTAACCAAATGAAAAAAGGAGATATTAACAGCTAACTGAAGAAAATCATCCATTAAAAACTAGAACAGGGCAAATGGAAGCTAATGACTATGAGGCATCAAGAACCAGCCAAACAAAATAAAAAGAACAAAAAAGCTGGAAGAAAATGTAAAATACCTCATTGGAGAAACAGCTGATTTGAAAAATAGATCCGGGAAAGACAATTTAAAAATTATTGGACTACCTGAAGTTCATGACCAAAAAACGAACTTGGATAGCAGTCTCCAAAATATCATCAAAGAAACCTGTCCTGATATACTAGAACCAGAAGGCAAAACAGTAATTGAAAAAAAAAAATCTATTGATTACCTCTGGTAAAAGGTCTCACAATGAAAAGTCAAGGAAACATCACTGCAAAACTCTGAACTATAATCTCAAGGAAAAAATAATGCAGACTGGCAGAAAAAAAGTAATTTAAGTATTGAGGAGTCACAGTCAGGATTACCCAGGATTTGACAGTATCCACAATAAAGAATCAAAAGGCCTGGAATACCATATTCCAGAAAGCAAAGAATTTTGCATTACAACCAAGAATCAGCTATCCAGAGAGACTAAGCACCATCTTTCTGGGGAGGAAATGAGGACTTTCAACTATTCCTATTAAAAAAAAAATAGAAACAAACAGAGAATCTGATCTACAAACACAGAAATCAAGAGAAGCATAAAAAGGTTAATAGGAAAGAAAAAAATATTTAAAGGTTAAACTGTTTAAATCCCTACATGGGAAAATGATACTTATAACTTTTGAGATCTTTATTTTTTATTAGAGCAGTTAGAGGGGGCATACATAGAAAAAGAGTATGATATAAATTGACTTTGGTGTGATGATATTAAAGAAAAAGATATTAAGGAGTAGAAAAAAGATTGTACTGGGAGGAGAAAGGAAAAATAAAATGAGATAAATTTGATCACATGAATTGTAAACAAAATAAAATATTTGGGTGTCTATTTGCCAAGACAAATCCAGGAACTATATGAACGCAACTACAAAGTATAGTCTTGTTGCCGTGTATAATGATCTCCTGGTTCTGCTCATTTCAGTCAGCATCAGTCCATGCAAATCAGATCTAAACAACTGGAAAATATCAGTTGTCTACAGTTATTTTAAATGGAATCTCTCCTATTTCTTGCTGCTGGGCTTTATTGGTAAATATAGAAATGCTGATGATTTGTGTGAGTTTATTTTATACCTTGCAACTTTGCTAACCTTGCTAATTGTGTGGTTTTTTGGTTGATTCTCTAGGATTCTCTAAGGATGCCATTATATCATCTGCAAAGAATGATAGTTTCATTTCCTTCTTTTTCCTTTCTTAGTGCTAGAGCCAACATTTCTAGTATAATATTGAAAAAACAGAGGTGATAATAGGCATCCTCGTTTCACTTCTGATCTTATTGGGAATGCTTCTGGCTTCTTTCCAATACATAAAATACTTGCTGATGGTTTTAGATAGATGCTTTTTATCATTTTCAGGAAAACTCTATTAAAAATGTTAACACATTTTTAATGTGTTTAATGGGAATGAGTGTTATATTTTGTCAAAAGCTTTAGTTTTCCTTATATCAAACTAACCCTGCATTCCTGGTATAAATCTCATTTGGTGATAGTGTATTTTCCTACTAATAGGTTGCTAAAATCTCTTTGTTAATATTTTATTTAAATTTTTGCATCAATATTCATTAGGGAGATTGATGAGTTGTTCAATGTCTTTTTCTAAAATGAGATTATTGATCTGGGAAAACTGGGATACTGATACATTGTTGGTGGAACTGTGAGTGGATCCAACCATTCTGGAGAACAATTTGGAACTATGCTCAAAAAGTTATCAAACTGTGCATACCCTTTGACCCAGCAGTGTTTCTACTGGGCCTATATCCCAAAGAGATCTTAGAGGAGGGAAAGGGACCCACATGTGCAAGAATGTTTGTGGCAGCCCTTTTTGTAGTGGCTAGAAACTGGAAACTGAATGGATGTCCATCAATTGGAGAGTGGCTGAATAAATTATGGTATATGAATGTTATGGAATATTATTGCTCTGTAAGAAACGACCAGCAGGACGGTTTCAGAGAGGCCTGGAGAGACTTGCATGAACTGATGCTGAGTGAATTGAACAGAACCAGGAGATCATTATACATGGCAACAAGACTATACGATGATCAATTCTGATGGACATGGCTCTCTTCAACAATGATGTGAATCAAACCAGTTCCTATTGTTCAGCAGTGAAGATAGTAATATACATCCAGAGAGAGGCCTGTGGGAACTGAGTGTGGACCACAACACAGCATTTTAACGCTTTCTGTGAATATTTCCTTGCATTTTATTTTCCTTCTTAGATTGTGTTGTTTTCTTCTCTTTCTAGATCTGATTTTTCTTGTGCAGTAAGATAACTGTATTGATGTGTATACATATATTGGATTTGTCTTATAGTTTAACATATTAAACATGTATTGAACTACCTGTTATCTGGGGGTGGGGGTGAGGGGAATGAAGGGAAAAGCTTGGAACAAAAAAAATTTTACAAAAGTCAATGTAGAAAAATCACTCGTTCTGTAAATAAAAAGCGTTAAAAAAATAAAATGAGGTTATTTAAGTGTTTTATTTCTTCTATAAATCTGGGCAATTTATATTTCTACAAATATTCATTTATTTGCTGAGGCAATTGGGGTTAAGTGACTTGCCCAGGGTCATACAGTTAGGAAGTATTAAGTATCTGAGGTCAAATTTGAACTCAGGTCCTCCTGACTTCAGGGCTGGTGCTCTCTAGTCACTGTACCACCTAGCTGCCCCCTCAGGCTAGATATTCTTAAGAAAGTTGAACTTTGTGGCTATTTTTTTTTCACTTGAGTTTGAATTTGTTTGTTGCAGGTAATAAGCCAATCAACTAGGAAAGCCCTAGGAAATGAAGCACAAGGTTTTTTTTTTTGGGGGGGGGAGAGTGTGTGTGGGGATCAGGGGCCCCTCCCGGTGTCGGGAGATTTGGACCTATAGCTTGGGGTCCTGAGATGGGCAAGCCTACTTGGTTTAGCTTACTGTGGAGGTTCGGAATTGCTTTGGAGTTGGGGGTGGGGAGGATAATGGTTTTATAATGAGGAGACCTATAGGGAATAAAGCACAGGGAGGAGGGAAGGGAAAAGACACAGAAAAAGAATGTTGGAAGATATCAAAGACAACTTTTGCATGCTCCATAATTTTTCCTCAGAGCTTACACAGAAAGCAGCCAAACTTATGTTCATACCAAAAAATGATAATAAATAAATCTTGAAAACATTCTCTAAATAAGACGTTGTCCTTAAAATCTTACTTTCTAATTTCTAACTTCCACATTCCACAATCATCAGGAACCTCTTAATCTCTAAGTTTATTGGTCTTTTAAAAGTAAATTGTTGTTTGTTTGCTTGTTTTTTTCCCTTTTGACCTGATTTTTCTTGCACAGCATGATGAATATGAAAATGTATTTAGAAGAACTGAACATTTTTAACCTATATTGGATTGCTTACTATCTGGAGGGAAGGGAGAAGGGAGGGAGAAAAATCTGGAACATGAGGGGGTTTTTTTTGTTTGTTTTTTGTTTTTTTAATTAAAGCTTTTTATTTGTATAACATATGTATAGGTAGTTCCCCAGCACTGATCTTTACAAAGCTTTCCATTACAACTTTTACCCCCAGTCCCCTCCCCTCCCCTAGATGGCAGGAAGTCCACTACATGTTAATAATGTTGAATTACTTGACAAGTTGTGCAAGAAAAATCCTATCTACAAGAAAAAAAAAAGAAAATCAGAGAAAAGAAACACAATGCAAGCAAACCTCAATAGAGAGCATGAAAATGTTACGTTGTGGTCCATATTTCATATCCCTCTCTCTGGGTGTATATGGTTTTCTTCAGGGAACAATTGGAACTGGTTTGAGACATTTCTTTGTTGCCGAGAGCCGTGTCCATCAGAATTGATTGTCATATAGTATTGTTATTGCTGTGTACAATGATCTCCTGGTTCTGCTCATTTCACTCAGCATCAGTTCATGCAAGTCCCTCCAGGCCTCTCTGAAATCGTCCTGCTGGTCGTTTCTCACAGAACAATAATATTCCATAACATTCATATACCATAATTTATTCAGCCACTCTCCAATTGATGGACATCCATTCAGTTTCCAGTTTCTAGCCACTACAAAAGGGCTGCCACAAACATTCTTGCACATGTGGGTCCCTTTCCCTCCTCTAAGATCTCTTTGGGATATAAGCACAATAGAAACACTGCTGGGTCAAAGGGTATGCACAGTTTGATAGCTTTTTGAGCATAGCTCCAAATTGCTCTCCAGAATGGTTGGATCTGTTCACAGTTCCACCAACAATGTATTAGTGTCCCAGTTTTCCCACATCCCCTCCAACATTCATCATTAACTTTTCCTGTCATTTTAGCCAATCTGACAGGTATGTAGTGGTACCTCAGAGTTGTCTTAATTTGCATTTCTCTGATCAATAGTGATTTGGAGCAACTTTTCATATGAGTAGAAATGGTTTTAATTTCATCATCTGAAAATTGTCTGTTCATATCCCTTGACCACTTATCTATTGAAGAGTGGCTTGAATTCTTATATATATGAGACAATTTTCTATATATTTTAGAAATGAGGCCTTTATCAGAACCATTAAATGTAAAGATGATTTCCCAATTTATTGCTTCCCTCCTAATCTTGTCTGCATTAGTTTTATTTGTACAGAAACTTTTTAACTTAATATAATCAAAATTATCCATCTGGTGTTCAATTAGGAGTTCCAGATCTTCTTTGGACATAAATTTATTCCATCTCCACAGGTCTGAGAGATAAACTATATTACGTTCCTCTAACTTGCTTACAAAGTCACTCTTTATATCTAGACCATGAACCCATTTAGATCTTATCTTGGTATGTGGTGTTAGGTGTGGGTCAAGCCCTAATTTCTTCCACACTAGTTTCCAATTTTCCCAGAAGTTTTTGCCAAATAGTGAGTACTTATCCCAAAAACTGGGGTCTTTGGGTTTATCAAACACTAAATTGTTAAAGTTATTGCCTAGATTATCCTGATAACCTATCCTATGCCACTGATCAACTGCTCTATTTCTCAGCCAGTACCAAATGGTTTTGATGACCGCTGCTTTATAATATAGTTTTAGATCTGGTACAGCAGGGCCAACTTCATCTGCTTTTTTTTTTCATTAATCCCCTTGAAATCCTTGACCTTTTATTCTGGAACATGAGGTTTTGCAAAGGTGAATAATGAAAACTATCTTTGCATATATTTTGGGAAAAAACTATTATAATAAAAAAATAAAAGTCTATTCTTGACTTCTCTATACCATTTGACATAGTGGATTGCATCATCCTTCTGAATCTTTTTTCCCAAGGCACCAAACTGAATTCTTCTCTTGCTTTTACCTATTTCTTTGTGTCCTTCATTTGTTCCTTAGCCTCTTTCTGGGGCCTTTAAGTATACGCCACCCCAAGATTTTGTCCTGACATTGATGATCTTTCCTCTTGGTGATCTTCCACATCTTCAGCTGTCACCTCTCTGTGTTTTTTTTCTTTTTTCTTTCTTTCCTGAATTTCAGATGCTGACTCCTGGCCTCTCTCAACCTCAAACTCAAGATGAGCTCCTCCAACATGCTTCCCTTCTGACTTTACTTTTCTCTCTATGTTCCCTTCACTTATGCATTATTTTTTAAATCTTGATGTTAGGTAGAAAGTCTTCCTCTTCCCCACTTTGTATATCTAATCTCTAACTACATGTCCTCACAGGTAACCCGTCCTGTGCTCCTTCTCCCTTTAGAATCTGTAGTTGAAGATTGCTCTCCCAGAGAGCAGCGTGATTTTTATTTTTCTCACCTCCAGTGTGATTGTAGTGATTCTGCAGGACCCTCAGCTCTGTTTTAAATGTCTGCTGCCAGCCCCTCAAAAGCTGAGTATACTTCTCCCAGTGATCAGATCCCAAATTCTCCTCCATCCAAGAAGCCTGGGGCATCTTCTGTCTTCTGACACTATCATATGAAGTGATGGGATGAGAATCCACATAGCCAACTGAAATAAATTCAGGAATCCCCTGGGTGGAATCAGAGACCCCCAGGCGAAAATATCGAAGAGAGTGAGTCCCTGGAGGAGCAAAAAAGAGAGAGATGTTTTTATTTGTATTTTTCAATGAAGCAGGCATTTGTTTTTTCTCCTTCTCACCTTTCTTTCTCCACTGGAAAAAAAAAGAAAAACAAATATTTGTAATAAATACACATAGTCAAATAAAACAAATTCCCATGTTGGCAGTATAAACAATGGATGTCTTATTCTGCATATATTTAGTCTGTCACTTCTCTCTCAGAAATTGGGAAGCATTCATCATCTGTCCTGTGAAATTGTGCTTGTCACAGTGTTGATCTTAAGTTCTTAAGTCTTTCAAAGTTGTTTCCCTTTATACTATTATTGTACAATATTCTCCTGATTCTGCTCACTTCATTCTATATAAACTCAAACAAGTATTTTTAGATTTCTCTAAAACTTTCTCTTTCATCATTTTTATGACACAATAGTAATATATTACATTTATATGCCATAATTTGTTTGGATATCCCCCAACTGATGGGAACCCCACAAAAAAAGCTATCACAAATATTTTTGTACAGACTTTGATGTTTCCCTCTTTCTTTTATCTTTTTTGGGATAGTAATGTTATTATTCTGTCAAAGAATGGACATAGTTTAGTAGTACCTTTTTGTCATATTCCCAAATTGCTTTCAAGCATTTAATCATAGTGAAGCATTTATTAAGCACTCATTATATGCCTGGCACTGTGCTAAATAAAGGGGATACAAAAAGAAGTAAAAGTCAGTTACTCCCCTCAAGAACCTTCCAATCTTTACCAGTTTCACAGTTCTACCAGTAGTGGATCAATATGCCTTTTTCCCCTCACACTTGCCATCATTTGTCATTTTCAATTCTTGTCAGCTTTGCCAATCTGATAGGGAGATGTTTATGAAAAAGAAAATATACTTAGAGTTGTAGACTAAGTCCATAAAATAGACTTCAATGTGATACTATCTAAAATTCCTCTATTTTCCCATCTATATTCATAAACCATCCAAGGATATTAGAGAGGGATGATAGACAATAATTTCTAAAGACCAGGAACTAAATTCCCTTGTCCTTAGATTATTATCAGATTGGAACTACGATTTCTCTGGTGGAACCCATTGACACAAATGTCCAGCTGTTCTGTAATATATGATCTTAGTACCCTCAGACACAGAAAAATTAAATAACTTGCCTGCAATAACACAGTGGATGTGTCAAAAGCAAGACTTGAACTGAGGTCTTTCTGACAAAGGCCAGAAGCCCTAATTCACCATGTTATCCTGCCTTTTTCATTGTAGATTGGGGTTAGAAAAAACTGGGCAAACAAGCAGAGCCAACTTGTATTGAGTAGCTTATGACTTGCTGCTGAAGACAAAGCCAAATCTCATTTTCTGTCTCCAGTCTCCCATGATCTTCACCAGATTCTCTCTGGTTCAGGAAGATCAAGAACCAATTCTGAAATTTCCTTAAAGCAGGAAATTCGAAAGTCCCTAGCACACCTAGCACAAAGAAGTCAAGGAAACTATGAAAAATTCAGCACCTCGAGCCAAGACAAGCTTTTCTGTTCCTTTTATTCCTCCAAACCCCTTTCCTTTGGCCTGTCCCTCTCTTTCCTTCTTCCCTTCTCCATTCCTCTATGACAAATGCAGTGTCAGCCGATTATTCTTTCCCTCACACCCTTCCCTTATCTCCACTCACACCACCTTGTCCAGAATTTCAATAAATTGGTTTTTCAGCTTCCAGTACCTCCTTCCTTTCTTTCATCCATCCTTCTTCATACAGATGATGATATCACTGGCCTAGAATGTACTCCTCCCTCACTACTGCCTCTTAGAATCCTTAGTTTCCCTCAAAGTTCATTTCCAACAACACTTGCTACAGGAGGCCTTTTCATCTTTTAAAATCTGTATTTTTTCCAAATTATTCAATGAACAAGCATTTAAGGGCCTACCATGTACTAGGGTGCTGGCTTGGGGGCCTTTCCTAACCCATCTTAATTTTAGCATCTTTTCTTGCTTATTTATTTCTGATTTACCTGTATATAGCTAATTTGTACATATTTGTTTGCTTGTTGTCTCCCCTAGTAGTCTCTGAGCTCTTTGAAGGCAGGGACTGTCTCTTATCTCTCTTTGCATCCTTAGCACTTAGCACAGTGCTGGGCACATAGTTGGTACTTCGTAAATAACTGGCAGACCAATTTCTCTTGTTAAGTGCCAGCTCCTGACACCATCTCACAAAAAGCCCTAAATGAACCGGTTCCTGACATTAGAAGCTTGCCTTTATGGGAGAGAGCCAAGTTGCACACATGTGTATCTACAGAATGAATCCAAGAAATAGAGTCAGAGAGAAAGATTTCTACCCTTGATTTTAAAAGATGAAAAGTATCCAAATGTGTGTGTTTCTAAAGAAACTGTTTTCTATATTTTTGCATTTATAGGAATTTTTTTACATTTATGGGAATGTGTGATCTCATTGATTTAATGTTCCTTCTAAGAATACAAACTGAAATTTGTCCGTGTCTGCTCATGCTGGATACCTCTTTTTTTACATCCTCTCAACAGGGGACACAGAATTTCACCTTCCTGATTTCCTCCAGATAACCTGAGGACACAACCGGGGCACTCAGCCATCTCTTATCCTAGATGCCAGGACTGGCTCATCTTGTTTTTCTCTCCTATGTTTCCTTGATGGCATCTTTTACTCCATTTCTCCTCTTGCAATCAAACTCATAGTCACCATGAGTGAGCTCTCCACTGGCCTGTGATACTTATTGCCAGTTCTTCCAAGACGATTGTCTCACAGCCATGCAACAATCCATGATACCCTTTATATGACATTTAAATATATGTTAAAATTAAATTCTGGTAAAAATGACTTGGTCCCTTTCCAGTAAGAAAGACCATCTGGAACAGGTCAATCCTATGGGTCCACTGGCAAAGGGACTAATTGTATATACATTTCTAAGTGGCTGATAGCCAAAGGAAGGTTTATAGAAAATTAATAATCTGTGAGATTTCCTTCTGATTGAAAAAGGATCATGTTGGAGGCTTTCTTGAAGCTGTGTAAATTTTTTTTTGTTTTTTTTATTCTGAACTCTAAGAAGAGGAAAAATATGGAATCTAGAAGAAAAAGCAAGGTCTTTGCCCTAAGAATATGTAAAGAAGTAGTCAGGGAGGTTTTGTTAGAATGAAGATAGAATAGATGGAAATCTAGTGAAAAAGACTACCAAATTTGCAATATACATGTAATCATGCTAGCCAGGATCACTGAAAAATCCCAAACAAATGAAGCCAGATTCAGGGTGTGCTTGTTCTATCCAAAACTGTGAGGAGGTAGAACCAAGTGGTACAGACTATTGGGTAATTGAGACCAAGAGAGAGATAGTAAAAATGGTGCCCAAGTTTTATTTATACCTGGTGTCCTAAAAGTCTCAGTGTGCTTTTAAGTTTTCATAGATTTTTATAGGTTTAAAAATAGCTTTAATAATTTTTCTTTAAGCCTTTCAAGAATATCAATCAATCAACAAACATTTACTAAGCATCAATTATATGCCAGACACTGTGCTAGTTATACAAAGACAAAAGCAAAATGGTTCTTTTCCCTCTAAGATCTTAAATTCTAATAGGGGCAGGAGGAAGAATAAGATCCACATATATACTTAATACTCAAATGGATTTATTATCTACTTGATTCGGGAGTTTCATACAAGATGCAGATCCCAACTCATCCATATTTGCAAACACTGTGATCTTTTTGTCCACCTTCTCCCCAAAGTGTCCCATTGGAAGTCCACTCAATGTGCAGGGAACCTTCCCTCACTTTCTCTCTTACCATCCCCAAGTATCAGCAGAGCACTTCTGCCCATCTGTCAGCTTCTTGCTCTTACCTGCATTCTCTTATTAATATAATTCCTTCACTCCTGTCAGGTCTCTCAATGGCTGTAGGTGACAAACCCTCCACAACCATCATGGACCTCTCTATTGGCCTCTATAGGATAACTGTATTTTAGTACACTGGAGATAATGGTGTTCCCTACTGTATAACATGGTAAGGAGAGAGACTAGATCTGTGGCTTCAGTGGTTGAGGGAACTCTCTAGGAGGTAAAACTTTCTACTCATACAGGTTGGCTCTTTCCCAGCAATGTTTAGTTTTAAAGACCTGCTTACAGTATTGAAAAAAACTTGCCTGGAGAGACACAAAGCTTGTATATGTCAGAAATGAGACTTGAATTCAGATCCTCCTTACTTCCAGAACAGCAGATGGAATGTTAGACTTGGAGTCAGGAATACTTGAGTTCAAATCCTGTTTCAGACACTTACTAGTTTTGTGACCTCAGGCAAATCACTTAAACTCAATTTATTTCAGTCCATGAATCTGCATTTATTAAGCACCTGTGACTGTTTCCTTATTTATAAAATGGGGTAATAGCACCTACTTCAAAGGATTGTTGTAAGGATAAAATAAAATAGCAAAAAGAAATTGCTTTCCAAACCTTAAAGCATTACATAAATGTTAACTGTCATTATTCTCTACTAGGCTGCTTCTCCACCATATAGAAACACCAATAAAAATCTTAATACTGTAAATATGTATACACATTCGATTTGTTAAGTATTTTGACATGGTTAACATGTATTGGACTTCCTGCCATCTAGAGGAGGGGGTGGGGGGGTAGGAGGGAAAAATTTGTAACAGAAAGCTTTGCAAGGATCAATGTTGAAAAATTACCCATGCATATGTTTTACAAATAAAAAGCTTTTAAAAAAAATCTTAATACTGACAAAGAAGGACCTTTGCATTCATGGGGTGCTTTGGGTCAATAAAAGCAATATTGCAGTTTCCTGAAAGCACTTTTCTCCCCCTGTTCAATCCTGAACCCAAATCACTGTCCAGCTGTATAATTTATTCCAGATATACAGACTATTTATTGGACAAGCTCTTTTGTTGTCCATCCAGATACTTGTTGAAATCTGGGCAAGAGATAATCTTTATCCAATTGATTTTGTCTGTGTGAATGGATGGTCCTTTGAATAATCAATCAAAGTATAAGTCTCTTCTAGGAGTTCTAAATTGATTTCTGGGAATTCAAAATTCTAGGAATTGATGCAATCAAACAGGAGCAACTAGAGAACCTCACCATCCATAGGGAATCCCATCTTGTACCAGGACTCCATGCTAGATCTTCTCCATCACAATGATGAATGCCTTTGGTGAATGTGCATTTCACTGAGTCATTGAACACTGTTGATACATGTTCCAAAGAATCTTGGAATATCTCAAAGTACAGATAGGAGACATCATATAAAATAATCTGTGAGTTAGCATTTTGTTCTACCAAATTAAATGTCTTAATCAACAATACAAATGGGATCTTAAATTTTCTATATCTTTCTGCTGTGAAATGGTTAAGTTTGGCCCATTGTTAATATTGCTTGTGGAAGCTTGCTTGTTCAAAGAACAATTTCAGTTTTTGAATGACAAAGTTGGAAGCCATATTGCAGAGAGTTTAGAAGAGACTGAAAGGAGAGGAGAGACATTGAAAGTAAAAAGGTTTTCAATGTGTTTGAGAGGAGGATATAGAGTGATAGCTAGTGGGAATAACAGGATCTCACAAGAGTTTTTGTTTTTTTTTTAAGAGTGAGAGAGATAGGGGTAGCTAGGTGGTGCAGTGGATAGAGCACCAACCCTGAATTCAGGAGGACATGAGTTCAAATGTGGCCTTAGACACTTAACACTTCCTGGCTGTATGACCCTGGGCAAGTCCTTAACCCCAATTGCCTCAGGGGAAAAAAGAGTGAGAGAGATGTGGGGGTATTTGTTGGCAACAGGAAAAAGAACAATAGTTGAGGAGATCCTGAAGATGGAGGATTAATCTGCTGGATAAAACAGGAGGGGGTTAGAGTGTGGCCATCTATAAGTTAGAGGACCATCGATCTGGTTGACAGTAATAATAATCACAAAGATTATCAGTGAACAGTTGATTGTTTTCCCTTTTCTAGACAGTCTTGGTTTATTTACTGTCCCAGAGCCAGAAGAAGAGATGGAAAGGTTGGGGGTGAAGAGAAGGATGTTGTAGCAGGACAGATGGCAAATGGCTGGAGAGGAGGATATCCTGATGGAAAGATGGAGGGTTAGGGTCTGAAGCCTGGTCTGGGGCTTCCTAGATATGGAATTTTCATTCACTTACCCACCCATCCACTCCCCTAGCAGGACAAGCCAACCTCAGGGCAGAGCGCCAAAGAATGGCTCTCTTCATACCTAAGTGGTCTTATGGTAAAGCAGAAAAACAGGTTTATAGAAGGGGAAGACCATGGAATTGGAGGCCCTAAGTTTGAATCCACATTTCTACTCCCATGACTCTTTAAAAAGTCATTTTACCCTAATGAAGGTATATCCGAATCTGGAAAATGGATATCATACTTCTTGTTATCACCTCACAGACTTGTTAACAAAGCACTTTTTTCAAAATTCAGTTTTATTTTATTTTCAATTCTGAAGCTCTCCCAACCCCAATGCCTCCCTCTTCTTTACTCATTGAAAGAGCAAGAAAAACAAAGCCTATTACAAATATGTATAGTCAAGCAAAACAAATTCATGCATTAACCACGTCCTCCAAAAATATGATTCAATAAGCACTTTGAGTTTCTTGGCTTCCAATCTGGAGAGCAGTATCGTATTTCATCATGAATCCTTTGGATTGGATCCATTGTGTTGATCAGAGTTCTTAAGTCATTCAAAGATGATTCTCTTTACGCCATGACTGCTGTTGTATAAATTGTTCTCATTCTCCTTACCTCACTTTGTATGTGTTCTTACTTGTCTTCCCAGGTTTTACTAAAACCATACTCATCACCATTCTTATAGCACAACAGCATTCCATATATATGTCATAACTTGTTCAGCCATTCCCTAATTGATAGGCACCCTGTAAGTTTAAATTTTCTTTTTTAACAAAGTCCTTTTAAGTAAAGACTCATATTTATGGAATTACTATTCAGGATTATTGACACAAAACTGAACCAAGATTTTTGAGATTCTCTGTAAAAAATGTGAGTCATTGCTTACAAAGCATTTTTATAGTGACTCTACCCATGAGTAGTTATTATCTCCCTCAATTCTTTCTGATTCTCCCAAACTCTCCTTTTTCTCTGGCTCCACTTACCTAATTAGCCATCCCCTCTCTCAATGATGTACTTAGGACCACAGTAGAGTCCCTTATTCCCTGGCCTTTATGCCACTAGGGGGATGTCTACTCCAAGCAAGTGAAGACTTCCACTGGCAGAATGGGCAGAGGAGAACAATTTGCTCCAAAGGCAGCTGTGGAGTGCTTAGAATTTGATCAGACATTAAAGACACCAAGGTCATCCAGTCATCTTGACTTTTGTCTTGCCACTGGTTTTAGTTGACTCATGAAGAAATAATGAAACTCACAACTCAGTCTTGCTTCAATCTGTTTCACAAAGGAGTCAAGATATCCTCCATGATTTCATTGGTCCTCTTTGAAGATAGATAGACAAGTAACTTCTTGCCTTGATAATTCTCTAAACTTTGTCCACTACAAAGTGGTTTTTAGTGGGGTCCTTTTCTTTGATTTGGGATTCTTTTATTTGTCTCTGGCTTGTGCCTTTATTTTACTTAGGAGCTATTTTGAATCTTTTCTATTTTCAAGGTCATCTAATTCAACTCCTTGTATTATAAAGGAGGAAATTAAGATTACAGGATTACAATTTTTGAACTGTCCTTGAAAAATGGTTTGACTATGTATGGCCATACTGCTAGTAAATGGAAGATTTAGGACTTGACCCCAGATCTAATTCTCATTCTAAATCCAGTTCTCCACTTTGCCATGATAGCTATCAAATGAAATGAGGTGGTTGAATTAGATCATCTCTAAGGTTCTTTCTGGCACTAAATCTCATGATACTATAAACTCCTTTCTTCCTTTAAAACAAATTTTGTTGATATTTTTTGTTGTATTTTTTCATCTAAATTTCCCTTTTCCTTTTATTCTCCCAGAGAGCCATTCCTTACAACAAAGAATTTTCCTTCTCCCCTTTCTACCTAAGAATCATTTTCTTCATCCTTCTTCATATTTTTCACTCTAACTTCAGAAAAACAAGCTATTTATCTTTAGCAAGGATAATCCTTCCACTTAGATTTGATCCTATTCCCTTACCTCTTCTGGGACTTTGGGATTCATTCCATTCTCTTGTATCTTCAGTCTTTTTTTCTCTACTGGTTCCTTCCCTATAAATATACTCTGCTCTCTATTGTAAAACAACAACAAAATTCTTTTCCTGAATTGTTACCCCAGCTAGAGTCCCTCTCTTTTTCTTCACTATCAAATGTCCTTAAAAAGAGTAAGACTCATAGAATTAGAAGAAATTTTAGAGGTTGAAGCAGTTTTGACTTCCACTGAGAGTTTTGCTTTGTAGTGTAAATTAGGGTGTCTTAGCCTTTTGTATGTGTGTCAGGGATCCCTTTGGCAGTCTGGTGAAACACATTTATGCACACACATATATGGAGAGAGAGAAAGATACTGTATATGCACAACTATATATGAAATTATCTCTGACAGATGAATTCATCCAACACTGGTTGAACACTTGTCACATTCATTACAATTGAGCTCTTATTGTTCATAAAAGTAAAACTGAAACTAAATCTTTATCTCTATAGCTTCCATGCAAAGTCCCAAAGGAATTAGCCTGGAGTTACAGCAATGCTATCAGCTGACAACAAAGCAAAGGAGAGCCAATCTTGAGAAAATAGGTTTCAGAGACAGCTGACTGGGAGGAAGTTAGGGTGTCCAGCAAAGAGGGAAGCAAACAACAAAGGGAAGCCAGCAAGTGGACTCCAAAGAGAAGTAGGCTTTTTCTCCAGTAAAATTAATTGCTGATTACAAATTTGGGGGAGAAAGAGTGGTACTAAATCCAAGGGGGAAGGAAACTCACTCTTAGTAGGAAAATATTTCTATTTTATGTGAGTGCTATTCCTGTCTTTGAAAACTTTTTTTTAGTATTTTTTATTTTTTCTCCAATTACATGTAAAAACAATTTTTTTTCATTCATTTTTTCAAATCCTTCATTGAGAAAGCAAGCAATTTGATATAGGTTATGCGTGTACAATCATCAAAATGCATTTCCATGAAAATCCTGTTCTTGTTAAATGTTTTATTAATTTCAGTGATTATAAGACAGCATGGAAGCATAGTCTTTAGAAAAAGAAAGAGAGAGACATGAGATAAACCTAGATGTTCCCAGGAGATGAACCTGTGGTTAGGGGCCAAGCCAATACTATTACTAAGAGAGAGAAATTCTCATGATTGAACCCCCTCCACTTGAACAGAGATCCTTAACTGTAGGTTACATATACTATTCTATATCATTTATTCTATATCAGTTATATCTACTGCCATACCTATCAGAAAATAATCAAATCATTTTGGTAATACTGATGATTTAGTAATTTGGTGATACTATACTCTCTACTTCTACACAGTCAAGTCTAGTCTAGGCAAAAATGACAAGTATGTAGACTTGGTCTTTGGTACCCTTCAAACCAGTGCTTTAGTTCTAGGTTTATTTCACCTGTAATAGGTATTGTCACCTCATATTTCCATGTGTCCAATGCCTTTGACTATTCAGATATTCTGATAATGCTCTTTATCTTTTCTGCCTTCTTTGTACATCCTGGCTACTACTCAGGAGGAGCTAATGGGTATTAATCAGAATGAATCAAATCTCAGTGAAGGTGTTATCCCTCCCATAAAAGTGAGCTTTAATTTAGTAAAGATAATTTTGATTCTAGATGCTTCCAAAAGACATAACAGAATTTTACAAACTGTTGCTGGCCTTGGGAGGAATTATTTTGAATGAAAGTCATTGGTTTCTCCTCTGACCCCCCAAATTTGCAAGTTTCATATTGACCCTATTTTCTTAAGAAAAATTATTATAGAAACAGGCCAAGATGGCAGAGTGAAAAGGTGACTTTCTGCCTCTCCTCCGATCTTCTCTCAAATCAACAATAAAATAAGCCTCCGAACTGATCTTCAAGTCAACGAACTCAGAAATATTTGGGCACAGCTCTCTGGATAACTTCATATCAGGTTAGTCGGAATCGGACAGACAGATAAATAGACGACAACTGCGCAGGCCGGAAGTGAGGGTGGGACTCAGCTCAGCTCATCCTGGAAGAAATTCCAAACTCCAAACTCCAAATTCCAAACACCTGGAGTTTATCTGAGGCACTCGGGACACTCTTGCCCTGATTGGGGGCAGGTGTTCTGGCAGACTTGCCTTGTTTAAGGAGTAATTCGGACTTAGTCCTAGCCCCCACCGGCCCAGCACCTTAAGTCAACTCGCCGAAGTGCCCCAGGGCAAAGCTTTTTGCAGCCGCCGCTTTTTTTTTCCCTACCTTAAAGAGATATCCACACTGTCTAAAAAAAAATATGATGAAGAAGCAAAAGAGAGCTCTCACCATAGACAGCTTTTATCAAGGCAAAGAAACGACCCCAGAGCCAGAGGTTCCTTTATACAAAAATCCAGAGAACATCAGCCAGGACCATCACTGGTCCCCTTTTCAAAAGGCCTTTCTGGAAGACTGCATAAAGAACCTCAAAAGAGAGCTGGAGGATAAATGGGAAAATAAACTGAAATCAGTGCAAGAAGGATATGATGCCCTGCAAAAGAGATATGAAAAAGACACCAATTTATTAAAAAATAAAATTAGTGAAGTGGAAAAAGAGTGCAACGAACAAATTGGCCAGTTACAAAAGGAGCTTAAAAAGGTAACTGAAGAAAACAACACTTTAAAAATAAGAATTGAACAAATGCAAGTGAATGACTCACTAAGACTTGAAGAATCAGTCAAACAAAAACAAAAAAATGAAAAATTAGAAGAAAATATGAAATATCTCCTAGGAAAAACAACTGACTTGGAAAATAGATCTAGGAGAGACAATCTAAGGATTATTGGACTTCCTGAAAGCCATGATGAAAAAAAGAATCTAAACACTATCTTCCAGGAAATCCTGAAAGAAAACTGCCCTGAGATTGTA
>JAJPUD010002179.1:110155-135930 GCA_023553655.1 Myrmecobius fasciatus | reverse complement strand
GGGGAGTATTGTTTGGGGGAGGGGTCATCAAAAGCAAAGTACTGAGGAGGGGGGAAGGGAGAAAGGGGAAAGGAAAGGGGGAAACATAACTTGGGTAAATAAGATGGCAGGAAATAAAGAATTAGTTATTCTAACTGTGAATGTGAATGGGATGAACTCTCCCATAAAGCGGAAGCAGATAGCAGACTGGATTAAAAACCAGAATCCCACAATATGTTGTCTACAAGAAACACATTTAAAACATAGTGACACATATAGAATGAAGGTAAACGGCTGGAGCAGAAAATATTATGCATCAGGTGAACAAAAAAAAGCAGGGGTAGCAATCCTTATCTCAGATCAAGTAAAAGCCAAGATAGATCTAATCAAAAGAGATAAGGAAGGAAACTATATTTTATTAAAGGGTACCATAGATAATGTAGCAATATCTATATTAAATATATATGCACCAAGTGCAATAGCACACAAATTCCTAGGGGAGAAATTAAGAGAGATGCAAGAAGAAATAGACAGCCAAACGATACTAGTGGGGGATCTCAACCTTGCTCTCTCAGAATTAGATAAATCAAACTACAAAATAAACAAGAAAGAAACTAGGGAGATAAACCAATTGTTAGAAAAGTTAGGTATGATAGAACTATGGAAAAAGTTGAATGGAGACAGTAGAGAGTTTACTTTTTTCTCAGCAGTCCATGGAACATATACAAAAATTGACCATATATTAGGGCATAAAAACCTTAAAATCAAATGCAGAAAGGCAGAAATAGTAAATGCATCCTTTTCAGAGCATGATGCAATAAAAATCACATGCAATATAAGTCCAGGAGAAAATAAACCAAAAGGTAATTGGAAATTAAATAATCTAATCCTGAAGAATGAATGGGTGAAAGAGCAAATCATAGACACAATCAATAATTTCATCCAGGAGAATGACAATAAGGAGACAACATACCAAAATTTGTGGGATACGGCCAAAGCTGTTATAAGGGGCAATTTTATATCTCTAGATGCTTACTTGCATAAAATAGAGAAAGAAAAGATCAATGAATTGGGCTTATTATTAAAAAAATAGAAAAAGAACAAATTAAAAACCCTCAATTAAATACCAAATTGGAAATTCTAAAAGTAAAAGGAGAAAATAAAATCGAAAACAAGAAAACTATTGAGTTAATAAATAAAACTAAGAGTTGGTTCTATGAAAAAACCAACAAAATAGATAAACCTTTAGTTAATTTGATAAGAAAAAGGAGAGAGGAAAATCAAATTGTTAGTCTCAAGAACAATAAGGGAGAACTTTCCTCCAATGAAGAGGAAATTAGAGCAATAATTAGGAGTTACTTTGCCCAAATTTATGCCAGTAAGTTTGATAATCTAAATGAAATGGAGGAATATCTACAAAAATATAGATTGCCCAGGTTAACAGAAGAGGATATAAATTATTTAAATAGCCCCATATCAGAAAAAGAAATAGAACAAGCCATTAACCAACTCCCTAAGAAAAAATCTCCAGGGCCAGATGGATTTACATGTGAATTCTACCAAACATTCAAAGAACAATTGATTCCAATATTACACAAACTATTTGAGAAAATAAGGACAGAAGGTATACTGCCAGAATCCTTCTATGAGACCGATATGGTGCTGATAGCTAAACCAGGTAGGGTAAAAACTGAGAAAGAAAACTATAGACCAATTTCCCTAATGAATATTGATGCAAAAATTTTAAATAAGATATTAGCAATGAGATTACAGAAAGTCATCCCCAGGATAGTACACTATGACCAAGTAGGATTTATACCAGGGATGCAGGGCTGGTTCAATATTAGCATAATTAATTATATTAATAACCAAATTAACAAAAACCATATGATTATCTCAATAGATGCAGAAAAAGCCTTTGACAAAATCCAACATCCTTTCCTATTAAAAACACTAGAGAGTATAGGAATAAATGGGCTTTTCCTTAAAATGATCAGCAGCATCTATTTAAAACCATCAGCAAGCATCATATGTAATGGAGACAAACTAAAACCATTCCCCATAAGATCAGGAGTGAAACAAGGCTGCCCACTGTCACCATTACTATTTAATATTGTATTAGAAATGTTAGCTTTAGCAATAAGAGAAGAAAAAGAGATAAAAGGAATCAGAGTAGGTAATGAAGAAACCAAATTATCACTCTTTGCAGATGACATGATGGTATACTTAGAGAACCCTAGAGACTCAACTAAAAAACTACTAGAAACAATTCACAATTTTAGCAAAGTGGCAGGATTCAAAATTAATCCACATAAATCATCAGCATTCTTATATATTACCAACAAAGTTCAGCAGCAGGAGATACAAAAAGAAATTCCATTCCAAATAGCAGATGATAGGATAAAATATTTGGGAATCTATCTGCCAAGGAAAAGTCAGAAACTATACGAACTAAATTACAAAACACTTTCCACACAAATAAAATCAGACCTAATCAATTGGAAAAATATTAAGTGCTCATGGGTAGGCAGAGCGAACATAATAAAAATGACAATACTACCCAAACTAATCTACTTATTTAGTGCCATACCAATCAAACTTCCAAGAAATTATTTTACAGATCTAGAAAAAATAGTAGCAAAGTTCATTTGGAAGAACAAAAGGTCAAGGATTTCAAGGGGATTAATGAAAAAAAAGGCAGATGAAGGTGGACTTGCTGTACCAGATCTAAAACTATATTATAAAGCAGCGGTCATCAAAACCGTTTGGTACTGGCTAAGAAATAGAGCAGTCGATCAGTGGCACAGGATAGGATATCAGGACAATCTAGGCAATAACCTTAACAATCTAGTATTCGATAAACCCAAAGACCCCAGCTTTTGGGATAAATACTCACTATTTGGCAAAAACTGCTGGGAAAATTGGAAACTAGTGTGGAAGAAATTAGGGCTTGACCCATACCTAACACCACATACCAAGATAAGATCTAAATGGGTTCATGATCTAGATATAAAGAGGGACTTTGTAAGCAAGTTAGAGGAACGTAATATAATTTATCTCTCAGACCTGTGGAGATGGAATAAATTTATGTCCAAAGAAGATCTGGAACTCCTAATTGAACACCAGATGGATAATCTTGATTATTTTAAGTTAAAAAGTTTCTGTACAAACAAAACAAATGCAGACAAGATTAGGAGGGAAGCATCAAATTGGGAAATCATCTTTACATTTAATGGTTCTGATAAAGGCCTCATTTCTAAAATTTATAGAGAATTGTCTCATATATATAAGAATTCAAGCCACTCTTCAATAGATAAGTGGTCAAGGGATATGAACAGACAATTTTCAGATGATGAAATTAAAACCATCTCTAGTCATATGAAAAGTTGCTCCAAATCACTATTGATCAGAGAAATGCAAATTAAGACAACTCTGAGGTACCACTACACACCTGTCAGATTGGCTAAAATGACAGGAAAAGATAACGACGAATGTTGGAGGGGTTGTGGGAAAACTGGGACACTGATACATTTTTGGTGGAACTGTGAACGGATCCAGCCATTCTGGAGAGCAACTTGGAACTATGCCCAAAAAGTTGTCAAACTGTGCATACCCTTTGACCCAGCAGTGTTTCTACTGGGCCTATATCCCAAAGAGATCTTAGAGGAGGGAAAGGGCCCCACATGTGCAAGAATGTTTGTGGCGGCCCTTTTTGTGGTGGCTAGAAACTGGAAATTGGATGGATGCCCATCAATTGGAGAGTGGCTGAATAAATTATGGTATATGAATGTTATGGAATATTATTGCTCTGTAAGAAACGACCAGCAGGACGATTTCAGAGAGGCCTGGAGAGACTTGCATGAACTGATGCTGAGTGAAACGAGCAGAACCAGGAGATCATCATACACAGCAACAACAGTATTACATGATGATCAATTCTGATGGACATAGCTCTCTGCAACAAAGATTTGTCTCAAACCAGTTCCAATTGTTCACTGAAGAAAACCATATACACCCAGAGAGAGGGAAATGAAATATGGACCACAACGTAACATTTTCATGATCTCTACTGACATTTGTTTGCATTGTGTTGACTTTCTCTGATTCTTTTTTTTTTTCTTGTAGATAGGATTTTTCTTGCATAACTTCTCAAGCATTTCAACATTATTAGCATGTAGTGGACTTCCTGCCATCTAGGGGAGGGGAGGGAACTGGGGGTAAAATTTGTAATGGAAAGCTTTGTAAAGATCAATGTTGGGGAACTACCCATACATATGTTATACAAATAAAAAGCTTCAATAAAAAAAAAGAAAGAAAAATTATTATAATACATTACATATTCTACTGGCTCTTAAAGATTACATAAATCCAATGACCTTTCCTCAGTCTTCCTTTTAGAACAAAGACAATAATGTTAGGCAGGAGCTGTGGGTGGTGGGGAGGATGACTAATGGCTTATATTTGTATAGGGCCTTAAATTTATAAAGCACTTTTACATATTGCAGCATTTAATTCCCACAATAGTCCTTTGAGGAAGATAACCTAACTTTTATTAACCCATTTCATGGAAGAGGAAAAGGAGAGAAAGGAAGATGACTTGCCTAATGTCACTGAACCAGTAAATAGAAGAAGCTGTCAAAGGATCTTAACTCTACAATTTGGAACTATGTCCAAAGAGCTATAAAGCTGTGCATATGCTTTGATGCAATTGTACTACTAGTTTTCTACTCCAAAGAGATAAAGAAAAAGGAAAAGGCCTATAAGGACAAAAATGTTTATAGCAGCTTTTTGCTGTGGCTAAGAATTAGAAATTGAGGGATGCCCATCATTTGGGGAATGGATGAACGAGTGGTTTATAAATGTAATGGAATACTATTGTGCTATAGAAATGATGAACAGTATGTTCTCAGACAAACGTGGATTGCTTGCCTTCTCAAAGAAGAAAGGAGGAAAGAAGAGGATTTGAAACTCAAATTTTAAAATAATAAATGTTTAAAAAAATTTTATATAACTACAGATGTATAATTTATGTCAAATTGCCTACCTTCTCAAAGAGGAAAAAAAAGAAGGGAAGAAGATAATCTGGAACTCAAAATTTAAAAAATTAAATGTTAAAAATTTTTGTCTGCATGTAATTGAGGAAAAATTAAATTTAAATTAATTTTTAAAAAGGATCAAAGCTCTAGTGGGGCAGCTAGGTGGCACAGTGGATAGAGCACCAGCTCTAAAATCAGGAGGACCTGAGTTCAAATATGATCTCAGACACTTAACATTCCCTAGCTGTGTGTCCCTGGGCAAGTCACTTAACCCCAATTGCCTCAGCAAAAAGCAAAAAAAAAAAAAAAAAGCATTATATTGCACCTATTCTGTGTCAAGAACTGTGCTAAATGCTTTACAAATATTTGGTCCTCTTGACAACTCCGAGTGCTGTTATTATCCCCATTTTCCACTTGAGGAAACTGAGGCAAACAGACTTGTCCAAGGTCACCCAACTAATAAATGTCTGAGACTGGATTTGAAATCAGGTCTTCCTTGGACAGAACTGGGAGAGCAGTGTACGTGGTAATAGCAACACTGTGTTATGGTCAACTAGGACAGACTTAGTCTTCTCCACAATACAATCCCAAAAGACTTGTAATGGAAGATGCTAAATCCCCATCAGGGAAAAAAGCATGGAGTCTGACTGCAGGCCACTTTTTGGGTCAGATTTGAACTCACACAGATGAATCTTCCTGACTCCAGGTCTAGCCCTCCATCCACTGAACTACCTTGATGCCTCCTAAGGGGCTGGGTGACTTGCCCAAGATCACACACTAGTCAGTGTCTCAGCTGGACTTGAGCTCAGGTCTTCCTGGCCCCAGCAGCTTTATCCACCACACCACTGGGCTGCTTCTGAGGATGACCTCTGACAGTAAATACCTACCAGACGCTGCATGGATGCACCCAGCCTGCTGACCTAGATTCACCCACTGCACATGGCTCTGTGCAGCCTGAGAGAAGGAAACAAGGGTAACTGTAAGAAGTTTGACCCACTTTTCTGTGTATAGAATTCTGCAGGTAAGAGGAATGGCAGGTGCCAATTTGCCCTGGAGATGTCTGCTCAGGCTGCCTCCTCTGCCAGGCAACCAAAGCTTGTTCCCACGGTGATTCCTCCTCTTCCCATTATTCCTGCTACCCAAATACTGCTCTAAAGCAGATGAAGTTTAAGAGCTCCTATATCTCCTTCACCTGCCTTCCACAGCCTTCTCACCTTCCAAGATCCCCCTGCCCCGGCCAGGCTTCTCCCGAAGGGCCCAGGCCATCCATGCTCACTCCTTCCTTCTCCAACTTGCACTCACCCTCCCCTCCTTTCAGGACTTCCTCCCTCCTCCTCCAGGGTACCTCCTAGTCCCCCAACTTCCTTTTATGTGCTGTCTTTAAACTCCTTGAGGACAGGGATTATGGCTTCTTTTTTTATTCTCCTTGCATCTGGACTGGCACAATATTTGGCATAAAGTAAATGCTCAATAAATGTTGGCTTGACTTGCCACCCAAGACTTCACCTCAGTCCCTCAAATGTAGAATGGGCATAGTAACAGCACCTACCTCTCAGGGTAAAACACAGTAGACACCATATAAATAACTATTCCCTCCATCATCTCCCTTAGACTCCAAGAACGAAGCAGATAATTCAAGAAATTAATGATGAGCAATGTACTAGAGAGCCCTATCTAGGGAACAAAGTCAAGACCTTCTAGCAACATTTCCCTTCTGTTATTGTTTATTCATTTCAGTTGTATCTGACTCTTCATAGCCCCAATTTGGGATTTTCTTGGCTCAGATATTGAAATGGTTTACCATTTCCTTCTCCAGCTCATTTTACAGATGAGGAAACTGAGGCAAACAGGGTTAAGTGACTTGGCCAGGGCCACCCAGCTAGATTTGAACTCAGAGGAGTTTTCCTGACTCCAGGTCTTCCATTCTGAGAAGCCCTTTCATGGTACTAATGGGACACGTCAGGCTGATAGAGAAGATGCTTTGGCAGCTGTTCCCTTGTGCTATCTTTTTACCCCCTGCCCATCTCTATGTAGAAGTAGCTCACATTTGGAGTTAGAGTTCTTATTGGCTCCTGGGACCCAAATGGCACAAATTTCATTGACTCCTATTTTGAGAATGAGGTGACAGGTGAGCAAGAATTTACTAGTTACCCTGCTGTGTGTCAGGTACTCTGCTAGTGTTTTTACAAATATTATTTGAAGTAGGCAACATTATTATTCCCATTTTGCAGTTGAGGAAACTGAGAGCAGAGGTGACATGGCTTGCCCAGGTGACTTGCCCAGGACCACACAGCTGGTGCCTAAGGCTTTCCTGACTCTAAGCCAAGCACAGTATTCACTATACACAAATCTGATATGGTTTTGAATACAGGCAGATCACTTAACTTCTCTAAATATCAGTAAATATCCATTTGCATAGCTAGTAAATATGGGACTGGAGATTCAAAGCCAGATCTCTCCTGACTCCAAGTTCAGTCCTGCCTTTTCTGGGGAAGATTACCCTTCCCCCAGCTAATTTCCCTGTTGGTGTCTTTAAGCTACAGGAAAGATGTTAAATACAAGGAGATGAAGGAGCCCGGAATCTGCCATTTCCGTCCACCCAGCCAAAAGGTTAACTTTCCTCACCACTAAATGCTGCTCAGAATCAGTTTAAAGAAGCAATTCAAAGGACGACAAATGTATTCAGGAGTTGGCTCTGCCAATTAACCAGCCTAAGGGAATCATGCACTCCCTCCGGCCTCAGTTTCTTCATCTGTAAAATATTTGGTACAGATCAAATCCAGCTTCAGACACACATGAGCCATGTGACTGTGCTTGTGGAGAAATCAGCTACCCAGCCCTCCCACCAAACTCTCTAAGATTACATATGATATCCATGGAGGCAGTTTCCAAACTTGGAATTCCCTACAGGAGACCATCCTTTGGAAATCACAGATCTGGGCCATAAAAAAAAAAGTTTCAGCAAACTTGGAGAACTTCCTCTCTCCTTCCCTTACTAGCAGCTTGAGAAGCATTTTTTAGGGATAAGCTCACTCTATCTTCCACATGTTTGGAGTAAATCATGGATATTTCTATGCTTCCTAAAATGTACTGTCTTCCCCTCATCTCTTCCAGAGGAAAAAGGAGCAGATTTCTGCCTCCAAAAATTCTCCTTCCCTTTTGGGACAGACTGTGATTTCCATTTCCATAAGATACTCTAGTGTGGAATTGGGACATTCCTTCCACCCATCCAAATACCCCAGTGCTTCTGAACCTTGGGGTCTTGAAATGGTTAAAAGAGTTTCCCATGATTACCTAGCCTGTATGGGTCAGAGGCAGGACTGGACCTGGGCTTTTTTGACTGAGATCAGTTCTCCATCCACCTAAAATACTCTCTGCTGCCTCTCACAATGCTCCTAACCTCTTTTTGTATCTTCTAGTCTCTCCTAGGGCCCTTTGGTCTAACTCCAGCTTGAAGTGAAGGGGAAATAATGAAGTGGGACGATTCTCCATCCCCCAGCCCCAAATGTCAGGCACACATCCACGCCAGAAGGGCAGGAGAGAAAGGCAAAAAGAAGGGGGAAAGGAGCAGCAAAGTGGGGAGAGGAGAGGAAAAGGGGCTACGGAAGGCATTCTGGAGAAATTTTCACCCACTCGGAAGCAAAAGGAAATTTAAATCCTCCCCCAAAAGAACAGAAAAACTGTTCTATTCCTCCCTCAAACACCGGGTAAACCAAAAATACCCTTGCTTGGCTTGCCAGCCCACGATTTCATCACATGTTTTTTGAGAAGAAAACTTGTAGTTCCTGGACTGGCCATTTCAGATCTAGAAGGGAAGTGGAGTGGGGAGAGCCTGACTTGGGGTACTCACTGGCATGGCCTCCTTGGGTGGCTGCTATCATGAGGAGATGAAGAAGGAAAACCATCTGAGGGCTTAATTAATTAACACGTTCTCTCTCCAGATCCTCCGTCCTCCTCTGGTACTTCTTGAGATCTGACACTCCTCCACCAGCCCTGGGGAATGAGGAACTGAAACGTCTTCCTGTGGGGAGGAAGGGAAGTATCAAATGGCACCAGTTGCTTGGCAGGGTATAAAATAAAAAGTGAAACCTAGAATTACAGGAAACTAAGAAAAACCCTAAATTCCAAGCCAAACTGAATGTGATTTTGGTTTCACTTGCTTCTCTTATATCCCATGAGATTTTTTCTAACATCTACCCCTTTTTCATCATCCTCCGAGCCTTAAAGGTGTATTTTAAAAATTGTGCCTAAGAATTATGATCCTCATTCTCCTTTCCCATCACAACAGGATCCGATGAGAACAGTTCATGCAAATCACCCAATAATGAAATAAGAAAGACCACAAGAGAGAGTCACAGCAGGAAATTATTCCACTACTTGCCCAATTTGTCCTTTTTCCTTTGTTATTGTTCAGTCTTTTCAGTCAAGTTTAACTCTTCATGACCCCCTTTGGCAGAGATTTTCTTGGCAGAGATACTGGAGTGATTTGCCATTTCCTTTTCCAGTTTGTTTTTACAGAGGAGGAAACTGAGGCAAACAGAGTAAAGTGACTTATACAGCAAGTAAGTAGCTGAGGCTGGATGTGAATTCAGGAAGATGAGTCTTCCTGACTCCAGGCCCAAAACACCATCCACTGACCACTTGACCAATTAGTAAGGTGGAAAGATCCATTTAGATTAGCTAGGAATTAAAGTAAAACATAAGCATAGCTCTAATTGTAGAAGTTTTTCAGGATACCAAGCCTCAATTTGCTAATTAAAAACGTCTATCTATTGTTTCTGGTTCTGCAACCTGAATTTAAGTGTATTTTTATTCCATGTGAATGTCCTTCTAATATTTGAAGACAGCTTTCATATCTCTATCCACACTCACCCTTTCCAGTCTTGTCTTCTACAGGTTCTTTCAACCTCAGTTCCTTCAACCAATCCTTCTGATACAGAATCAAGACCCTTCACCATTCAGATTGCCTTCCTCTGTACATGTTCCAGATTATCAAGATCCTTCCTAAATCAGAATGTCCAGAGTCTTCAGAAGTGGTCTGTTCAGTACAGGAGATATGGGGGATTCCTCCTCCTTAGAAGATATCCTTCCCTTAATGTTGCCCAGTGTAGCATGTCTTGGTTTGGGTTAGATGTCAAATCATGCTGTTGGCTCAATTGCATTTTCTTCGGGAAATAAGAGGAAGAAAAGAACTACAGCTTGAGTTTTTGGTGCTAGGGGCAGAGGTACATGTCCATTCAAGATAAAAGAAGAATTTTTCCCCCTTTTTTGAAGACAAAGCTGATCCTAGTCAAGCAAATGAATTTTGCTTAATACTCTACCAACATGACTTATTATTTTCAAAAGGAAAAAGGCCTCCACAGACTTGTCCATCTGATTCATATGAGCAACAGGAAAAAAGAGCTTGACGGCAGACTTTGGAGGTTGGGCTGAAGGGAAGGATCAAGCAGTTCAATATAGTGAGTTTGAGATCCCTATTCTAAAAGTTCTAGGTTTTCTCACAACTCCAGTCTATATTCCTCTTCTTTCTCTTTCTGTCCCTTTATAGCATCTGCTAATTTGCCCCATCTTATTCCCTCTACTGGTGGTTTAATGTAGACAATCATTATCCTGAAGCTCAGATAGGAATTTACTTAGAAACTGTTGAAGAAACAGAAGTAAGATGCTCCTGTGTCATTTGGAGCAGCCCTTTGAGGGGTGGGGAGACAGAGAAGGAACAAGACACATCTCCCCATTTGGGGACATTTACATCATTCTCCTTTTCAGCAGTCTACGGAAGCTAAATAGGAAAGATCCAGGTGAATGGATGTTCATCATTGGAGAATGGCTGAATAAATTATGGTACATGAATGTTATAGAATATTATTGTTCTATAAGAAACGACCAGCAGGTTGATTTCAGAGAGGCCTGGAGAGACTTGCATGAACTGATGCTGAGTGAAACAAGCAGAACCAGGAGATCATTGTACATGACAACATCAATATTATATAATGATCAATTCTGATGAACATGAATTCTTTCCAACAATGAGATGATTGATACCATTCCAATGATCTTGGAGCCATCTATACTCAGAGAGAAGACTGTGGGAACTGAATGTGGATCACAACATAATATTCTCACTCTTTTTGTTGTTGTTTGCTTGCATTTTGTTTTCTTACTCATTTACTTTCCGTTTTGATCTGATTTTTCTTATGCAACAAAATAATTGTATAATTATGTTTACATGTATTGGATTTAACATATATTTTAACATGTGTAATATATATTGGATTGTTTGCCATCCGGGGAGGGAGTGGGGGGAAAGAGGGGAAAATTTGGAACACAAGACTATGCAAGGGTCAATGTAGAAAAATTCTCCATCCATATGTTTTGAAAATAAAAAGCTTTAATAATTTAAAAAAAGAAAGATCCAAATCCAGTTTGGCCTTTTAGACGTGTCAGAAAAAAAACACAGTTCCAGCTCTACAGCCGATCACCAGTCTCTTTCTATCACATAGTCATACCTGAATATGTGCATTCTCCAAATTGGGGAGCAGGACCTTTTTATTACATGTATTTGTGTCTTTCTATAAACTCTTTCTCCAGCTTCTTCTCTACATAAGGATTATAGCAGCCACGTATGCTGTGTATGCTCACCATTTCACCATTGTATAGTCAAAAAGAGTCCCTTAGTTCTAAAAACCTAATGGTACCCCAAAGATTTCCTAAGTGGAGCCATTCTAGGGCAACTTAAGCGGTACAAAATTCTCTCTTTACCCCAAGCCTGGGAAGTTGGTAAGAAGTATTTTTCATCCCCATTTTCCAGATGAAGTCACTAAGGCTCAGAGAAATGATGTGTCTTGCCCAAGATCACAGAGGTACTTAGTATGTAAACTGAGTCCCAAGTCCACAGCCTTTCCACAGTCATGCTGCTTCTGCAAGGGGTAGACAATCCTCTGTTCCATGTGAGTTTCTCATACAGCAGGGTGATAAAAGAGACCCCAAATTTCACTTTCACCTTCAATTCACTTCAAAGTCCTAACATGAAGGGGAAATACTGTGAATATTTCTTTAACTCTTTTCTTACTTCTTTCCTTCCCTTGAAACCCTAGAATTTCCTCTACCAATGCAGGTGAATCTATATAACCTTAGAAAGCTTCATGGGGGTGCTGAGAGAGAGGAAGGGACTTACCCAGAGGCACGGAGCCAGGATGTGTTGGAGGTAAAATTTGAACCCAGAGCTTCCTGACCCGAGGTCCATCTCTTTATCTACTATGTCTTGCTGTTCCTATTAGTAATTATTTAAGAATCTGAAATATTTGTGTTTATCATTATAATACCATTATGAGGATTGAAATATTAAAGGTCCCTTTGGAATTCCTCCCTTCAATAAAGGACCACTCTTGCTAAGTTATTAAATAAATGAAAACAAAGGACAGTTTTGAGGTTCTGAAGGTGGTTCTGAAGGAGTCCAAACCAAGGCAACTGGCCCCTACATTGTAGCTTAAACAGAAGCTTAACGTATAAATTTTTATATGATTTATTCACAAAATAACAATCAAGAAAAATATCCTCATAGACAGATTTTATGTTAATAACATTATGTTAATATTATAATTGTTATGATATGGTAATTATAGTATATTAGCATTATATTCATTTTGTATTATTAACATTAAAGTAGGTAGAATTAGGCATTTTTTAAATCTTGTATCAGATTCTTTTCATCTGATTTGTGAGTGTATCATTAGCAGCTTACTGAATTCTCCCTTGGGGCAAGAGCTGGAACAGAAGGAGACTCAGGTCATTACTGTCCAGCCAGGTAGATGATACCATCTCTAGCTTCTTCCCCCTAGGGAAGAAGAAGCCCATGAACTTTGACTGTAATGCAACCCATGGCCAGGTTACTGGAACCTGATCTCATCATGGTGAGATAAAACATCAGCATTCTTACAATAATGGCAAGTCCCAGGGAAATTCTTTGTAACAGGCAAATAGTGCAACAAGGAGGAAGAGGCGTTCAACAATCTTCATCTCTGCATTCAGAGCTGAACTCTGACTGAGAAGGAGAGGCATGATATTAGGTCTTGTTTTCTTTTAATTTAGATTTGTTCTCTGTTCTTGGGAAAGATTAAATTATATGGTGATTTCTGTATGTTTATGTCTGTGTACTGGTAGGAAAATTGCTTAACTCCTGAGTGCCCTGGCAGCTGTCCAAGAATATATTAAGGAAAAATTGCTGGGAGTTCCTAGGGCCAAAGATATTTCAGATATTGACTGCCTCTCTCCCATTAGAAAGATTTATCTCAATGTATAGCATTAGGAATTGGCTGAATTCAAGAATGTATCAATTATTTATCTTTTGTATTCATGCATAATATATGTGATAAGGATTGACCTTAAAACTATGTTTTACCTCATTACTAGGGATATGAAGACAGGGTAGTTCAGTGGCTTTCAAACTTTCTGTTAGAAAGACCCCTTTACATATAAAAATTATTAACATACATGAATATTAGAATTTAGAAATTAGAATCTTAGCATTATTATGGAAATAGTTTTGATTGTGATCCTTGAAAGGGAGCTCTAGATTTTAAGAATGCTTATGGCAGACTAAAAACTAAACAGGAACTTCTCTTGTTTTTTTTTTTGTTTGTTTGTTTGTTTGTTTTTATGTACAAGTGCATTTCTGTTCTATATATGCAACAGTTGCTGTTCTTGGAGTCAAAAAACTTGAGTCCAAAGAGTATTATTGTAGACAAACCACTCTACTTCTCTGACTTTGTTTCTTTATCTGAAAACAGGCTAAGAATATGTGTGCTACCAGCTTAATATGGTTGCTATGCAGAAAGTGCTTTGTAAACTTGACATGTCAGTCATCATAACTTCACCAAGACTTCTATCTCTATATCTGTTATTTGTGGGTTTGAGATATGTTGATAGAACCTATAAATGCTGAGAAATTTCTGAGAGAATGAAATACTCCTTGGAAAAAAGGAAAGTTGCAGAAATTTTGGCGCAAAATAGAAATTTTAAGCCTACTTTAAAAAACCCATAAGACATAATTAGTTCTTTGAAACATATATGATGTTTTACTTAAAATTTTAGAGGGAAAAATAATTCTAGCATCAATGTTTTCTTTTTTAAAAAATTTACTTAGCATTTTATTTTCCCCAATTACATGTAAAAACAATGTTTAACATTTGTTTTTAACACTTTGAGTTCCAAATTCTCTCCCTCTCTCCTTCCCTCCTTATATCTCTTCATTGAGAAGGCAAATAATTTGTTACAAGTTATATCTGTGTAGGCATGCAAAACATTTCCATAATAGTCATATTGTGAAAGAAACCAGACCCCCCAAAATTCAAGAAAAAGAAAGTAATTTTATATTCAGGTACTATTGGCTCCTTTTTGTTTGTTTGTTTGATATGGATAGCATTTTTAGTTGTCTTGGATTGTTAGCATCAAGGTTGGCAAGCCCTGTATTGGGAGCATAGAATCCAGAATTCTATGAAAGTTCACTTAGGATATACTGTTCTTTATCATTAGAGAAATTTAAATAGTAGCAATAGTTATAAGTATTTAGTCGTTGGACTAGTGATATCTGGGCTGACTTGGAAGTCAATTTTATAGGAGGCACCAGCTTTTGTTTTTGGTTCTCACCTGTCTATGTAGAGTTGGTGGAACCCCTCCTAAAAAACACAGCTTCACTCCAGTAATCATGCTGACAGCAGTGAGTATTTGGGGCTCTTCAGTGAATCAGTACTCCTCCTTGGCCATAGAGGAAAGTCACTGAACTAGAAATTAGAACTACAAATATGAAAACAAAGCAGCCTTCACCCTCCAGGAGCTTGTGATCTTGTTAGAAAGATGCAGCATGGGTACAAGTTATGAGACCCCATAGAGATCCAGAAAAAATCCTTCAAGAAAATTTGAGGAAGAAAGGATCAAATCCAACTGGTGGGGGGATGATGAGAAGGTCCAGATCCAAGTCCTACATCTGGAACTTGCTAGCTTTGTGACTTGAGCTAGTCACTTAATCTCTTATAAATTTCAAGAAAGTGATAATCAGAAGTATTGTCTTCAGTTCTGGGTATCATAATTTACGAACATTAATGGACTGGAGGGTGTCCAGAGAATGGTGGAAATTGAAAGACCATATGTCTCTAGCAGATGAGAATCATTTAAAGAAATTGGGCACATTTAACTTTCAGAAGGAAAGATTGAGGGGAACAGAATAGTTGTCTTCTTCATATAGTATTTGAAGAAACGTAAACCTTGGTTCCAAGGGCTAATTGTATGGGATACTTTGCCCATTGATTACTCAATGGGAGGAGAGGAGAGTTCCTGAGATCCAGGAAAGAAAAGATATCTTCTTTGTTCCAGCTTCCAGAGTCCTCAGAGAAAAGATATAAAATTCCAACCTCGCTTCAGGCCTGTGAAGGGAGAGAATCTGGGAAGAAGCTGACATATAATCATGTCCTTATTCCCAGATTATTACACTAAAGACTTTGAGGAATTTCCCCTTGGTGAGACCTGAGATCTCTTTTGACCGAGCTGAATTATCTTCCTCTCAATGGGGAAAGCCTCTTCACTATTGTATGGTGTTTATTTTCCCAGGTAACAGACTTTCTCTGATTCGTGTTTTATATAAGCAGGAAAAAAGAGTTTTTGTTTTGTTTTGTTTTGTTTTTTTAAATTCGTTTTTTGCTGTTTACTGTGTATATTGCTTGTGGAAAGGACATCAAGCCTTTGATAGAGCTTGGAATATGTTGTCCCTGTTAAGGAATAGCTATCAGGACTTCAGTGTAAACCTAAAATTATTTTCCCCAGAATAATGACATTTAAGGGAAAAGATGGTTATAATTCTAGCTCATACCACCTCTCTCTGAGGAGAGCAGTCAGACTCTGGCCCCAACCTTCTGCTGCTTCTGGCAGGAATCAAAGTCTTCCTCAGAGAAGGGTGGAGGGAGGAGATGATAGAGATATCCATTCTTGCCTGCCTGCCAGCTGCATCCTTGTGGACCCAAACATTAGACACCCCAACCCCTCCTTATTCTTCCATGGAGAAGTGATTAGATTTGTTGGGTGTGACCCAGCCACGAGCTAGAAAATGTTTATTAAGTGGATGGGGTGGGGGTAGAGAGGAAATACTAAAGATAAACTACATCATTAACTTTTTCTCCACCTTTTTAAGTCTAGACAATCCAGGAAAGGATAAATCAAAGCTGTTTTCTGAGGTGTGAATGCTCACAATGAAAATTTAATTGTGAGCTGGCTCCAGCTTTCCAACAGGGTTAGCTCTGCCCTCAGCCTAATTTATGGGATTCCTAGGACTAATTGGAGGACTGCAGACAACTTTTTGGCATATGGAAGGTAAGGGAATGTCTCACTTTGAGGTATCAGTTTAGTGCATTGTTAACTTGGGTTTGGAAAACATTGGACCGGTCCAATACAGTTGACCAACAGTAGTGATAACTAAATCTCAACTAATGGAGGCAGCTTGAGGGTGTGTGTGTGTGTGTGTGTGTGTGTGTGTGTGTTAGGGTGGGGGAGATGTACAGCATTTTTCTTGAACTTCCACTTGGTCCTCACATGGTAATTGAAGAATGCTAGGTCGTTCAGAAGCTATCAGTACGGGTGTTGCTATAGGAAGTAGTTCTGTATTCTTTGGCATCAGGTTGCCTTTCCTAAGGAAGTTTGCCTCAGGGTGATAGATATTAAAGAAACTCCCTAATTGTCTGTCCACATACTGTTTGGCCCAGAAGGGAAACACACAGCAAATGGCAATTGGCCACTGGCCCACAATCCCCAAACAGATAGACAAGGTAGTATCACCTTGTACTGGAAATGATCATAGAATTCAGAATTTTGAGACTGCTGTAGGTTTGGGGGAAATACAATTTAATTTAGTTCTTTAAGTATTTATTATTTTTTATTAAGTTCTTACCATGTGCCAGTCATTATTAGATGCTGAGGATGCAAACATAAAAATGAAAAAAATTATACAAGAAATTTACATTCTACTAGTAGAAAACAACATTGGCATAGATAAGCAAATACAAAACATAAAAACAACACAAACTGTTTACAAGCACTTTGCAAATTTCATCTCATTTTATCCTCACAACAACTCTGCCAAGAAGGTGCTATCATTATGCCCATTTTACAGATGAGGAATCCACATTCCGGGGGCTTACAGCTGGATTTGAACTCTACTATGCCACTTAGCTGCCTATGCCAAGTAATTTTGGGAGGGAACATTAAGGGCTGAGGAGAATCTGGAGAGGAATCTTCTAGGAGATGGCACTTGAAATGAGCCAGGGGTTCTAAGAGATAAGAAAGAGACAGAAACAAAGAGACAGACACAGACACAGAGACAGAGATACAGAGACAGAAAGAGACAAGAGAGACAGAGACAGACAGAGAGGGAGGGAGTAAGAAAGGGAGAAGAAAGCACTTATTTTTTCATTTTTGCAAAATCTTGTATTCCAAATTTTTCTCCCTCTTTTTCTCCTTCCTTCTCCCCTAGACAGCAGGCAATCCAATATAGTATAAATATATGCAATTTTTCTAAACATATTTTCATATCTGTCATGCTGCACAAGGAAAAGCTGATCAAAAGGGAACAATACATGAGGGGAAAAACAAGCAAATAAACAATAAGAACAAAAAAGGTGAAAATACTATGCTTTGATCCATATTCAGTCTTCATAGTACTCTCTCTGGATGCAGATGGCTCTCTCCATCACAAGTCTATTGAAGTTGCCTTGTTTCAATTCATTGTTGAAAAAAGCCAAGTTCATCACAATTGATCATTACATGATCTTGTTACTATGTGCAATGTTCTCTTGGTTCTGCTCAAGTAATTTAGCATCAAAATATTGTCAGGGATGTGGGAAAACTGGGACACTAATGCATTGTTGGTGGAGTTGTGAAATGATCCAATCATTCTGTAAAGCAATATGTAACTATGCTCAAAGATCTATAAAACTGCACACCCTTTGACCCAGCAGTGCCATTACTGGATCTATATCCTAAGGAAATCATAAAGGAGGGAAAGGACTCCCATGTGCAAAAATGTCTGTAGCAGCTTTTTGTGGTAACAAAGAATTGGAAAATGAGTAGATGCCCATTAATTGGGAAATGGCTGAACAAGTTGTGGTACATGAAGGTAATGGAATATTATTTTTCTTTTAAAAAATGAACAAACTTATTATAGAAAGGCCTGGAAAGGTTTATAAGAACTGATGCTGAACTAAACAAAACAGAATCAAGAATACATTGTACACAATAACAGCAATAATGTGCAATGGTCAACTATGAAAGGTGTGGTTCTTCTCAATAGTTCAGTCATCCAAAGCAATATGCCATCTGCATCCAGAAAAAGAACTATGGAAACTGAATGTAAATCAACATATGCAATGTTCACTTCTTTTTTTCTGATTTTTTTTTTTATCTCCCATGGTTTTTCCCTTTTGCTCTGATTTTTCTCTCTTGACATGATTCATAAAGGAATGTGTATTAAAAATAAAATCACAATAAAAAAAATAGCATCGGTTCATGTAAGTCTTTCCAGGCTTTTCTGAAATCAGCCTGCTCATCATTTCTTATAGAACAATAATATTCTGTTACATTCATATCCCATAACTTATTCAGCCATTCCCCTACATTCATTCAGTTTCTAGTTCCTTGCCACTACAAAAGGGGCTGCTATACAAATTTGCACGTGAGTCCTTTCCCCTCTTTTATGATCTCTTTGGGATATGAAAGAGTATATCCCAAAGATATACTGGTGGATCAAAGAGTATGCACACTTTGACAGTTTTTTGGGCATAGTTCCAAATTCTTTTCAGAACGTTTGAATCATTTTACAACTCTACCAACAATGCATTAGTGTCCCAGTTTTCCGATATTCTCTCCAACATTGATCATTATCTTTTCTTGTCATCTTAGTCAATATGAGAGGTGTGAAGTATTACTCAGAGTTATCTGAATTTGCATTTCTCTAATCAGTGATTTAGAGCATTTTTTTCATATGACTAGAAATGGCTCTAATTTCTTAGTCTGAAAATTGGTCTGTTCATATCTTTTATCATGTCCAGGTTATGATATTCACATCAATTAGGGGATGAGGGAGCCATTTCCTTAAAAAAATTTTTAAAGCAAAACTAACCATATTAACATCCAATATTTCAATGTTCCATTCCTTTATTTCTCTATTTCACTGGAACCATTCTGATATCTCTGGCATGTCTTGGATCCTATACTATAATTATGATATTTTCTGCTATTTTACATTTCTATGGTCCAGTATCTTAAATATTGTTCTTGAATTGAGGAGCTAGAGATAATTGTTGACCTAAAGTGACTTCAAGACCATTTGTAACATCATTCAAATTTGATACTTTCTAGATGTCATCTAGGGATCAGATGATAACTTTGTATTCAAAATCTAAAGTTGTTTCAATTTGTCAGATACAAAGAAAGACTGACAGCTTCTTTTTACAAATTGTAGAAAATCAGTTGAGGAAGTCTTCTATATATACACCACAAACTGGTTTAGAAATGGTATAGTTATACAAAGTGAAATGGGCAGAACGACAACAAGGCACCCAATAACAGCAATAATTTATGATGAGCATCTGTGAATGACTTAGCTGTTCTCAGCAATACAATGATCCAAGACAATCCCCAAGGACTTATGATGAAAAATGCTATCCACCTTCAGAGAAAGAACTGATGGAATCTGAGTGCAGATTGAAGCATTCTTTTTAAAGTTTGTTATTCTTGTAGGGTTTTGTGGTCTACATTTTCTTTTGCAACATAGCTAATATGAAAATGTTTTGCATGACTATACTTGTATAATCTATACATAGTTTTGTCTTCTCAAGGAAGAGAAGGAAAAAATGGAACTCTACATTAAAAAAAAAGAATGTTAAAATTTTTTGTCTACACGTAATGGAGAAAAAATTAAATAAAATAGAAATTTAACAGCTCTTTTCTGTTGAGTTGCTGGCACTTTGATCAAGTATATGTTAATCCCCATCAGAGGCAGAAATAAAATTCTCTCTTGCCAAGAGACTGGAAAGGAATAATGATGCAAAGCACAGGTTTGAAACACAGGGTCATCAGGGAATGAATCAAAGGACTGAGGTTCAGCTGCATGGGCTCTGGGAAGATTGAAAAGCTACTTGCAGTGGTCACAATTGGCAGAGGTGTATGACTTTCCAGATGGCATTCAATATGGTGCAAGTTGGTAGAGAGAAAGGGAATCCCTCAGCATTGTGATATGGTGATAGGTCAAGGGGATAAGGAATTTGAGGGTCTTTATTCTCATTTTGAATTTTCAGTGTCTGGAATAAGAATCTGGATTTTCTAACCTTTATTCTATATATTCTAGTAAGATCTAAATGAATACATAACCTCAAAAAAAATCCATTTGGTGATATTCAACCAAAAATAAGTGAAACAACCTTTCAGAAATTCAGAATACCAGAAATGATTTGTGTTTTGGCTTGAAGACTCCTTATAAAGGAATGTTTGGATAAAATCAATTGTTCCATGATATTTATGGCTATTTTTGGAGGAAATCTGTGCCCTATTTTTAATGACAGGATAGGTTTAATCATGTGATCATTCTTTATAGCCCTTTCCTACCCTGAGCAGTGGGGGAGTTATATACCTTAGTTAAGTAGTGATCTAGGAATATGGTGAAACCCTCCACTCTCATTTTCTCATGTACTCAAACATCTTCATGATTAATTGAATTGAGACTGGGGGGATAATAGAATGGATGAATAAACCTAGCTGAAATGCACAGGTAAATACATCTCTTATAAGTGGATGTTATCTATGGAAGGTATAGAGACAGAAGGTGACAGAGATGAATCAGTTAAGAACACGGAGATAAGGTTATAGATTATAGATTAAGTGTGGCAGATTTCTGAGCACAAAAAGCCAAGTCATTTTGGGAATAAAAAAGTGATCAACAGGTAAGATCAACACAAGCTCAATTTGTGTCAGGAAAACTGTGAAAAGTAATGAGAACTGGGGCAGTTAGATGGTGAAGTGGATAGACTACTGGCCCTGCAATCAGGACAAATCCCTTAACACTTATTATCTGTGTGACTCTGGGCAAGTCACTTAAAACTTTTGCCTCAAGAAAAGTGACAAGAAGACAAAGGACAAAGGAACATATTTCCCAATTAATTCCAAGACATACTTCTGGTACCTTTGGAGCTAACATAGACTAAAGAAGTATATGATTTAGGGCAGAATCCTTTTGGTTCCCCAGAGACAGCAACACCATCAAATTGACCTTATCACCTAAAAATACTTATTCTTGAAACTTTTTTTCCCAAAAGTTATAATGTTTTGATTTTAGTAGATTATGTTATTTGAGGGACAAGAGTGATTTTTTTAAAGAAAGATATTATATCCCAGTGCCTGTCATGGGGTATAATAAATATTTGTTGGATAAATGTTTATAGAGTTAGCAGTTGTGAAAAGTAATCACTGCATTCTGGCATAAATACCTAGTTGGCAAGTTTTATCGATTCCTTTGAATGCACTAGTTCTTGTTAAACTGAATCCTTGCCAAAGCACAGGATATGACAATGCTTTAGACAAAGTGAAAGGGCATCCCTGGACCAGTATTAGTAATACCCCTCACTCTTGCATTACTCTGTGTGAAACTTATAGTACCCGGGGCATACAAATGATGTCCTTTAAATTATTGGAGAAATATTCATTACTCATGATTGGGTCATGACAATGTAATAAAAATGCAATGCTAACTAAATTAATTTGCATCTTCAGTGTTACATTGTTCAAACTACCAAAATCTTTATCAGAAAAATAATAATTTTCATCTAAAGAAACAAAGAACCAAGAATGTCAGGAAAAAATAATGGGAAAGAAGGAGGCCTAGCAGTATATCTTAAAACTATACTACAAAGTTGCAATCATTAAAACTATGTGATGCTGGTTAAAAATAGAAAAATTGGTCAGTGGAACAGATTAGGAACATAAGATACAAAAAGAAATGGACATAGTTTGTTAAATCCAAAGATGATAAATATAAGGGCAAGGACTCATTATTTAATAAAATTCCCAGGAAAATTCAAAAGCAATCTGGCAGAAATTAGGTTTAGATTGTCGTCTTTAAAATTAGTCTTGGATTATTACCTTATTCTATATACCCTAGTAAACTCTGAATTACCTCAATATAAAAATTACATTACCTCAATATAAAAAAAAGTCACCCCATAAACAAATTAGAGGACTAAAGTTAGAGATACCTTTCACAATCATAGATGTGAAGGAGTTCTTGACTAAACCAGGGATAGAGAGGAAATAAATTAGGCAGTTTTGATTATATGAAATTTAAAAACAAAATCAATTTAGTTAAAATTAGAAGGGAAACAGTTAAGAAAAAATATCTAAAGCAAGTTTTCTTGAAAAATAATTTGCTAATCTAAGATAACATAGGAACTGATTTGAATATATCAGTGCTTGTCTTTCCCCATTTGATAAATGGGCTAAGGAATCACAAGGTAGTTTTCAAAGGAAGAAATTCAAGTTATTAACAATGACATGAAAAAATGCTCCAGGGGGGCGCCCCTCAGTTGGGGGCCGGCTACACTTCTGTTTTTCCCCTGACTTTCTCTATGTCTCGGAAACCTCATATCATCCTTGTGTGCCTCAGTTTCTTCATCTGTAAAATGAGCTGGAGAAGTAAATGGCAAAGCACCCCAGTATCTTTGCCAAGAAAACCCCAAATGCGGCTGTGAAGAGTAGTCAGACGCGACCGAAAAATGATCCAACAACACCCCGCTTAAGCAATAGAAAATGTAAAGGAACCCCAAACCATTTTGTAAAGTGGGATTGAAAAGGTCCCATCCCTAGAGGCGCGGTCTGGAAACATTCATCATTGGAGACCAATCCCTCCTCCAGAAATTGGCACCCGACCACGTGACGAGGGAAAAGCGGCTCCTCCCCCAACTCCCGAGGCTCCGGGCGGCCCCAGCTCCCTCTTCACGTGACCACATACCCACAGCTTCTATGGAAGAAGGGGGCGGGCATTGCTCGTGTCACGTGAGAGTGGAGTGCGGAAGTGGTGATTTGGGAAGCGTGCCTATGATTGGTCGAGTTTGAGAAGGTGGAGCCAGTAGGGGCGGAGGCATCGGGGGGTGGGGGGAGCCGGCCCCGGGAGTCTCGGAGTCTCCTGGCGGGGATCAAGTTGAGGAACCTGCTACCGCCTTGGTTGCGTTTCTCCTAACGGCAGGCCGCCCCTGAGACGCTGTAGCGCCAGGGGTTCTGCGCGCGCACTCATCGCTGGGCCGCCGACTCTTCAGCAGGCCCAGTGAACCTCGGGGAGCAGCGGGAGCACGGGCCCGAGGAGCCGGTGTGTGCGGACAGGCTGCGGCGGGGCGGCCGCCGGGACGCCATGTCCATGGAGGACCCCTTCTTTGTGGTGAAAGGGTGAGTATGGCGGTCCGGAGTTCGGGCCGTGACATGCGGCCAAGTGCGAGTGCGACGGCCTCTTTCCCTCGGAGATGAATCCCCGGAGCCCGCCGGCCTGGTCGGGAGCAGCTCCGAGGGCCTTTCCTCGAGGTCGAACGCCGCTGGGGCGGGGGGGGGGGGGGGGGGGGTTCCCCCAACCCCCCCGGGGGGAAGTCCCTGAGACGGAGCTCACTTGTTCTGTCAGGCCCGGACTGTGCCGTTGTGCTACGGTGACGGGCTGGGGGGTAAAGAAGTTCGGAGAGGGGAGGACTCGACCGTGCGTGGGATACCCACGTATGGGAGGGAGACCCATTCTGTGCATCAAAGGAGAGGCCTGTGTCAGCCCGCGACACCGCACGGGGTGCAGGAAAATTGGGGTGGGGGCGGCATTAATAAAATACAAGTAAGCCCCAGTGACTTCGGGGCATTCTTAGGCAACAAGTTGCGGAGAAGGGATGGATCTGCTTTGGTGGAATGAGTTTCCTCCCCCGGGAGTTTCCTCTACCTGGGGACCCACCAGTCCAACCCCTAGATTGACTCAACTTGGGAAAACTCCCATTGTCTTCAGGACGGAGCTTTGAGTCTTAGTGAGACCACAGACAGCCCAGAAGTGTTGAAGCCTGTTTGGAGGGAGGCCGTGGGGCGGGTCTGTTGATACAGCTCTAGGGAGAGGGAATGCAAGAGACTGAATTTGATCGAGTAGATTTTTTTTTAAGTATGTTGAGTAATGTGATGAAAGAGAAACAATCTTTCATACTCAGTAATGATGTTGGAAAGAAAACAGAATGAAAGCAGCCAAACCAAACTTTGCACAGCTTTCCAGCAGCAGCGGGTTTCCCCCCACACACTTTGAAGGAAAGCAGTTGTTTTTAAAACTCTTTTGCTTCAGTCAGTTTCAGATGTTCCTCCTGTGTTTGCTTTTTCTGCCTTCCTAGTCATCACCTGGATTGATCTTTTAAGTGTCTCAGTCCAGTAGTTGTCATCTTCTCTGATTGGGGGAAGGGGGTGTTGTTTGTTTTGTTCAAAGGGGTCATAAACCATTTTCTTGAGTTGACTAAACCCTTTAGCAAATAGAAAAAGGAGAATGAGATTGTAATTTCTCGCCGACAACTTAATTAAGAGGTATATATGTTGGAGAGGCAGCTTAGTCTGGGCTAGAGAACACGTCTGGAGGAGGCTGGGAAGATCTTAATTGCCCCCCCCCCCACATATAATGGTCATATAAACTCTAGAAAAATTACTTTTCCCTCAGTGTACTGACCAACATTGGTGAGAAAGTTATTCATCAAGGAGCGGAAAAAATAAAGAAATTACACTTCTATTGTCTAATCTCTGTTTTCCGTGAGAGAAGTTATATATATATATATATATATATATATATATATGAGAGGCAGCTTAGTCTGGGGTCTGGAGGAGACCAGAAAGATCTTGATTGCTACTCCCTTCCCCACCTGTAATGACCTTATAACCCCCTAGAAAAATCTCTTGATGTGCTATCCTGTATTGGTAGAGAGTCATTCATCATGGAGGAAAAAGAATAAAGAAAGAAGTCATGCCCCTAACATCTAGTCTCCATGGTTTTGGTGAGAATAGCATCATAAATTTTGAACTGCAAGATGCTTTAAAGGTAGAAATCCCTATATTTTACAGTCAAAGAAAGTGAAGTACAAAGATTGGATTAAGTCATTTGGCCAAAGTCTTGACAGGATTTGAGTTTAAATCCTTCCGAATGCAAATCAAATCCTCTTGCTTGGATAAGAATATCTGAAAAGCCAAAGAGCCCCAAAGTTCAAGATACTTAGCTAACTTTTTATGCTTTTTTTCTTTCTTCATTATTATCAGCAGTTACAGTAAAGAGCAAAGCTAACAGACGTTTTTCTTCTAGCAAGCGTTAATATTTTTACTCTCATGCACACTTTTAATAATTGTAATTCTTGTGAAGCAGTGTAGTAAATTTATCCTCCTGCTGAAGAGTACCCTTGAAAGTTCTTTTCCCTTTAGTTAATTTTGTTTCATAAAAGTAGAAAACCAGTCTAAACTGAACTGTTGCTACTCCAGTCCTTTATTTTGTATTGTTTGAGAAATGTGCTTTTCGATCTGAAGTCAAGAGGACCTGAGTTCAAATTTGGCCTCAGACACTTAACATGTCCTGGCTGTGTGACCCTGGGCAAGCCACTTTACCCCAATTGCCTAAGGAAAAAAAAAGAAATGTGCTTTTCTATATTATATACACACATGTGTAGCAGTAAAGATAAATATATGTGTGTATAT